>JAAEAF010002307.1:0-141275 GCA_011037195.1 Triatoma infestans
TGATCATTGGAATATAACTTTCGAAACTTTTTAGATCTGCCCTTGTTTACTATTAGAAGTTTTGTCCTTGCTTATATTTGCTTACCGGTTGTTATCTTGGCAATATTTATGAAGTAACTCCATTTTCTTTTGTGCATCTGTTAGTGAATCTGCAATTATCACTAAGTCGTCAGCATACATAAGCAAGAAAACGTCTAATCAGGACTTAAATTAATATCAAAAGCACCGTTCAGTTTGAAAAACTATTCCATATCAGTAATAAAAAGTGAGAATAATAAAGGGCTGACCGTTTATCCACAAGCCTAATTATCTTTAATAGTATGTACAGAGTTTAAAGAAAGATAAAAAATATTTTGAAATAATAACAGAAAACGATAAAAAAATATTAGAAAAATGATCATTTTGGATAATAGATTTTTTTCAACAGAAAGAACAATAATCATAATTTATGTACAAAGTGAACAATAAAAATATCTACAATAACAAGTTGTTAGAAAAATTAATTACATTATGTGCGTACACATACACAAAAATCTATAATATATATATATATATATATATATATATTTAAACGCTTTAATGTAACCAGCGTGCTCACAAACTTTTATATAACGACCTTAATAATAAACTTTATTCTAATTTGCATATATATTTTTTTAGTTTGTTTTTATCAAGGTGGTAAATTTTTATCGATCGATTTTTATCGATTTTCGCTTTAGTGTACTTTAGAATAGCTGATAATGGAAAAAATACTTGATTTTTTTTTAAGTTTGTTCAGCGTTCTGTCTATAAAGACCATAAGCACTTGCCCGAATGACGCAATAATAGATAAGCCAACATATGACATAGCTGATAATGTTGTTTGGACAGGGAGATCGACATCAGCATCAAGAACTCCAAACTTCATCTTTAGCTTTTCAAGAACTCAAAACAGCATCGAAAAAAGTTGGGCCTAGCCATAAATGAAATGAAAACAAAGTTTATGGTCAATATGAGGCGTAACGGGTAACATGAATACATGAAGTAGAAACCACGTACGCAACCTGATAATTTCGAAAAGGTTGAGTAACTTCAATATTTAGAAACGGTGATAAATGTGAAAAAAATGAGTTTGGTATAATAGAAGAATAATAGCTGTAAATAAGTATTTTTGGGTATTGGAGAAAGTGTTAAGCTATCGGGCGCTCTCTAGAGAAGCTAAATTAGTACAGCACAAGCCCATATAGTTACGTATGTCAGGAAACCTGGATGATCACAAAAAAAAAAGAAATCTTGTTAAATGCTTGGGAATGGAAGATCCTGAGGAAGATCTTTGGCCACTTAAGGGAAGGAAAAAGATATAGAATAAGGAAACACATTGAACAGAGGAAACTGTGCCACAGCCAGCATTTAGTGGGATAGATAAATTGAGGAAGGATTAAATAAATAGTTAGGACATTTAGGGGAGAATGGAAGATTAAAGGATTCCCAAGAAAATGTGGCTTGATCACCTGAAGGATCCTAGAATAAGAGACGAATAATTAACTTAGAGGTCTGGTTCGTGTTGAGCTGGATTTAAGAAGCATGGAACTAAGAGGGCTTGCAGTGTTGAGGGAAGAATGGTTGAGATTAGCTGAGGATGGCAAGGTCTTTCGTGGACACCGTAGAGCCAAGAAGAAAAAAGAAAAATTATTCGTACAAATTAGTACTAATCAATAAATGGCCAGGAAGATATGGCTTCCCTAAGATCTTAATTTTAATATGGTAAACCTATATGAATTGGCACCTTTATACTATGCCACGTTATGATACTTATAGAAATGTAGCTATACACACTTCAAGTAACAAATCTGACCCATTTATTGATTAAACTTAAGTGTTTTACTACAATACGGAATTGTCTGCTTGATCAGAATCAGTTTAATAATTGCACGTATATATGATAAGTTAAGTAGATATAAAGTTTAATTTATTTACAATTAAATCTGCATAATATTACATCCATATTTTCAATCTTGCATTAGTGAGGAAAATAGTAATAAAATAAAATAATAATAGGGAAGGCAGGGAAGGGAATAGCTAAGTGGTTAGCTCGGGTTCGAGTGTTTTTTTTTTTTTTTAAATCAAAAAGGTTTATTTGTTGAACACATATGGAAACTTTTAATGAATAAGGAAAACCTATAGGACAAAAGTTTTTAAAACAAATGATCTCTGAAGTTTTTGCGGTAAACAATAAAGCAAGCAATAAACAAAGTTGAGTCCACAATACACGGACGGGTCTGGTTTGTAACCAGGACTACTTCTATTGTGAGATAGCTATTTTCTCTATGCTTCTATATACTCGTATTTAAAGCTGGAATACGTACACTAGTTGTAAAATGTTTACTTATTGGACAGCCAACCATCTGGCTGCTTAAGTGCACCTGGCCTATATTGTGTAGGGGACAAACACGATAATATTGGAAATTTATGTTTATATTAGCTAAGTTAGTCTTATAACCCCTTTATAGCGTGTTTACTATTTTATTAAATATATAATTATTTGTCATTAATGTTTTAGATGGTTAATGCGGCGAATAACATTAATGTCTGAAACATTAGTCCAACAATAATAATAACGTACATGAAAATCTATTAAATAATTCAAAATAAGGACCAAAATCCAAAATTGGCATATTGTTAAACTGATTTACAAATAAATTTTAGATAAATGAGATTCATATATTTCGAAAAGGGAAGGGAATAGCTAAGTGGTTACCGTACTGGACTCCCATGCGAAGGACCCGAGGTTGAGTCCAGCTGCGCTACCCTTAGATTTTTTCTTCCTAGGAGCCTCTACAGCTCACTGTCCGGTGATGGGCAGTGTTGTCTATAACGAGAGAACACTGTCCGGAGGCCGGCAGTGCAGTGAGAAGGCTCAGGGCGCCAATGACCATAGATGTTGACGCGCCTTAAATTGAAAAAAAAAAAATCTGGTGTGAAACACTCACACAACTTTCTCTTACTCCAGTACTCAAAATTATAATTGACAAATTTTATTAGTTAGTGTACCAAATTTAATGAAATTCGTCGAAAAGTGAAAACACTGTCCAGTAAAACTGTCCGGTTTACTAATTTCCTTGAAACTCAGAATTTGGGTCATATATTAATTTCTAGTTATTTCAATTTGGATGACAGAATTGTAATAATCAACTGTGATAGCATTTTAAAGAAAAACATAACCCCCCACCCCCAAAAGTCCCCTTAAATGAATTTATCAGGGGAAAAGTTTCAAATAAAAGTTGTAGCTCTTTATATGGATAGTTAACAACACTGGTTTAAAGAAATCGTTGGAGCCATTTTCGAGAAAATACCAGAAAACTGAAAATTATATTTCAGTAAAAACGCACTTCCGGTTATCTATTTTTTTTCAAATCGGAATTTCAACGAACATATTTTAATTCTAATTTATAAACATTATTTAGGATGACAGGAATGTCCTAATATACTGAACACAGCAGTTAAGATGAAAACCTAACCCCACCCTTCCCCCAGAAGTCCCTTAAATGAATTTTCCTGGAGAAATGTTTCAAATAAAAGTTGTAGCTCTTTGTATGTGTAGTTGATATAACAAGTTTAAAGAAACTCTTCGGAGCCATTTTTGAGAAAATTGCAAAAACGTAAAAAAAAACAACTAGTAAAGTGGTACTTCCGGTTGAGGAATATTGACACATAACGCACCGTCAGATCCCATGGTGATACCTAAACGTAATATCAAGTTTGAACTTTCTACGATTTTTCGTTTTTGAGCTATGCTGTTCACATACCTACACACACACAGACCATTCGCTAAAAACCACTTTTTTGGACTCAGGGGACCTCAAAACGGATATTTCCGGTGAAAACTCGATATCGAAAATTTGACACGATTACAATACTTCCTCTTACTAGGAGTAAGAGAAAGTAAAAATAGGGAAGGATATATAGCTAAGTGGTTAGCGTACTAGGCTCCCACGCGGAGGATCCAGGTTAGATTTTTTTTCTTCCTAGGAGCCTCTACAGCGTGTTGACGCGCCTTAAATTTAAAAAAATAATAATAATACTGAGAACAAATTAGTGACAATTATTGCTTTTGGTTTTTAACCTTAAAAAATTGGACATTTCAGCCTAATGACGTCATTCTCAGTAGTACTAAAACAGTAATTACATAACTTTATTGCTAGCAACTAATTATTCTTAGTTTTATCTCACATTAATATTTAATAAATCTCAACATGACAGTTATGTTCCAAAAACTTGGAAATTGTTGAACTAAAGAGATACAAGATTTACATAATATACTGAAATATACTGAAAACTCTGATACACACTAACTGAATAAAAATACCTATTTGGTAAGATATTAGATTCTGGTGAAAAGATGAAAAGGCGAGAAAATTGAATGGAAAAAGCCGAGTGAATATATGTCCGTAGTTATTTTTAAAGAAAACGTTATTTTTATGCAGCTCAACCAGATTTTTGAAGAATTGTCAATATGGATGTTTTGTAAGACATACTTATAATTTTTTTTTTTTTTTATGACAAAGCTTCTTATATTTGACGAAAAAATTTGAAATGAGCTGTTTCCAGTTATTATAATCGATTAATGTTTGTATGAACATTCCGAATATTTATGTCCAAAAAATTCATGGCGGTTGGGTTGGCAATGCTTGAAAACTACAGAGGTCTTTTTTCTCTTCGTAATAGCCTTATTCATTTTTTGGATTTCAAGCCTATCTAAGCGTTCAGCAATCTTCAGGATATCTTGATATTAAACCGAGTAATACAACAATCAGTTCATATACTCGTAGTTTAATGGTAAAATGTTATGAATGCTGAAATATGCTTCAAACTTGTAAAGAAACGTTAAAAAGCGAAGACATAACCTAGTGCAAAAATTATTATTTATAACGAATACCCTTGAGGCGTTTTCAATTGTTGTACCAATAATTTTAAAAAAAACCTTGGTAATATATATATATATATATATATATATATAGAACAATCAAGTATTTGGGGACAAAACATGTGTTTATCAATTTAATGACAGATTTGTCTTCATTTTTCAGAATTCAATAATTATGAAAGAATTATTATTATTTTTTTAAATTTAAGGCGCGTCAACATCTATGGTCATTGGCGCCCGGAACTTTCTCAGTGCACTGCCGGCCTCCGGACAATATCCTCTCGTTACAGACAACACTGTACATCACCGGACAGTGAGCTGTAGAGGCTCCTAGGAATAAAAAATCTAAGGTTAGCAGAGCTGGACTCGAACCCAGGTCCTCCGCGTAGGAGTCCAGTACGTTAACCACTTAACTATTCCCTTCCCAATTAAAGAAGTATTACATTTATTTATTGAATGTGCCATTTTTATTTCTTTTTCTTTTTTTGCAAATAACCGTCTAGTAAGATTTTTTCAGTATTTATAACAAAACAGTTAAGAGTTGTTGACATCTGTTGATTAACTCTGGTAGTTAAAGAGTGATTACTTCCATATGACAGTAATTTCTATTTGAATTAACTTTCTTCATTACATTTTCAATCTTTTATTATATGTGTTATAATAATGATTATAAGTTTATGAGTTTTAATTTTGAATTGTAAGTTTTCTTATTACCTCCCTGGTATTTAACGAATAATTTTGCTAGTACTCTCCTATCTATCAAGACGTTCAGAATAAAGCATAACGTTACTGTTCCGCAATATTTTTATTCTAAATAGTGTTGTCCAAATGAACTAAAAATTTAAGGAAGAATTCAAAAGAGCCTTCGATTCTGTGCAGCACATCAAATTTTGTTGCAAGCAATTCCATCTAGGCGATAGTTCTAAAATTATGAGGCTCTCGAGAAATATTTTATTAGTGGGAGCGCAAAAAAGTAAAATGTAAGTCTAAGTATTCAAAATCATTTGTGATAACAGAAGGACTTCTTCAGGACGAACTGCTTAGCCCTCTGGTCTTTAGTTTATTCTTACCAGATTTAGACAGCTTCTTTATTAAAAATGGACTTCAAGGAATCACAGTCACCCCTAATACTGCTATAATCATGCAGACGATTTGGTTTTATATTCTGAGATTCACATTTTGATATTAGATATAAACTAGAATCACTTCAAACATATTCAGAAGATAATTCGTTATATGTGAATTTACATAGATAAAATAAAGATCAAATGTTTTTATAAAAGAATGCCAAGAAAAAAAAAAAGATAGAAATTCTGTAATAATGAACCACTTGAAACAGTTAACCGCTTTAATTATTTGGAGGTACTTTTTGCTGAATCTGGTGTGTTCATACAATCTCGAAAGCTACTAATGCGGTGTTTGGATATGTGTGCGCATTCTAAAATGAATTATTGGAGCTCCAAATTGAAACTTGGTGACTCAATAATACTTTATTACCAAGCTACGGGGACTGCTCAAATACTTTAGTGATAAAGCTACGGGGACTGCGTTACGCCAACAAAATACAAAAAACAAATCTCTGAATTTTTAAACGCCACTTACAATTAGCGAAAACTACGCTCAATTATTTAATAAAACTAGAAACAGGTTGGCACCCCACATCACTTCGTATATTTTAAAAGTAAAAGTTAAGCTTGCCAAAGTTATCTAGCCAAACTTGTTAAAATGAGTTCCACAAGATATCATAAAATCTGTTTTAATAAACTGTTGAAAAATTCGCAAAACTCTTCAAAATATAACTGGATAAGATTAGGATAGACAGCCGTGGGCTATAGTGTTCTTTCGATTTGTTCTAAAAAAGTAAGATACCTAGTATAGGTAATTAATTATCAAAGTACATTCCCTTTCAAAAAAGTAATTTAAGTTACACATCTCCACAAGTTGGATGTTTCCATTTTTAAAATAAACCATGTACACACTAACCTTTTAAGAAGCTTTTCCCACCCAGATATCAGCGAACCCCCTCTTAACCTATTTAGGTCCTAATAAAAATACGTTTTAAAACCAGTATATCAACTACATTTGCTCATTACAAGTCAGTATAATGTTATCACCTGTTTTGACAAAAAACATCCTGATAATGGGTGAACGCCGATCGATGACCACAAAAAGAAGCAGGCTATCAAGGAAAATATCTCTGATTATTATGGGACATCGCATTATTGTCATCATTATTATGTATATGTATGTGGATTTGTGTGTGTATGTGTGTGTGTGAGAGAGAGAGAGAGATATTAATGTAGAATTGTGATAATGATTAAACTAAATGTAAATGTATAATGAAAAAATAATTTATGACATGTCAGCTTAATTAGTTTTATAAGTTCCATAGTATTAGTGTTCTTCAGCTCATTTCTTTAACTAAGTTTCGTACCTATTTTGATTTGTAACTTAACAAGTAAAAATACAATTTAGATTTTCAACTTTATAATTTGCTCTATATATTGGCTAATTTGCTATTATTAATTTGCTAATTAATTTTATGTAAATGTAAACTTTATAACTTAATGAATATCATTTCTTTAGTTTATATTTTAGGACAATTGTAAACAATCCTTAGCAGAGTCGGATATGAAAATAAAGACTTGTGCACATGTGAGGGACAGTATTCAGTAATAATGCCCCTTATTGTTTACTTAGGCAGTTTGATGATGAAAAAATAAGTCTCGCTGCCACAGGCGTTTCAATTGGCGGGGAGGACTCCCTGGAATATGGGCAGAGATCAATTGTACGACGAGAGGGTTAGAATGAAGGAGGAGAGATTCATGGAATTTTTTGTAACGGGAAGATATCATTTCTGTGATGAAAGGGTTTTTTAGGTAGTTGTATAAGGTCAGGTTGGATATGTAATATGGAGCTTGGGAGATTTTGCGGAGAATTTTGGATTGGAGGGACTGGATTCTTTTTGAATTGGTTCACTTGGTTGAGCCCCAGACTTCAAACCCCCGTAATTCAAATTGGTCGTAAAATTGTTTTGTATATAAGTACTTTGTTGTCTAATAAGAGTTTGGAGCGTTTGTCTAGTAGTCTAAGAAGAAGTCTGTGGCGTGTGTTTAGCTCTTATCGTTTTAGTCAAGTATGTGGGTTCCAGGTGAGTCTTTTATCCAAGTACATCCCTACGTATTTCACGTGTCTGCAATATAGTGAAGAACAAGTTCCTCGGCGAAGTGTAAACGTTACATTGGTGCTTTTACTCTCATTAATTTTAATTTTCCATAGTGTGCACCATAATTCTACTTTCTTTTAAGTGATTTTGGATGTCGTAGGTGACGGATTGTGGATCTGGATCGGAAGAAAGGAAAGCTATGTTATCTGTAAATGAGGCGGTGATTGTGTGTGAGAATTGCGGAATGTCGGATGTGTAGAGGGTGTAAAGCAGAGGACCTAGAATACTTCCTTGCGGTACACCGGCCCTCGCGAGGAAAGTTAGAATAAAACTACCAAATTTGAAATATAATAGAACATAAGGAAGTATTTTTCCACCCAAGAGGATTTATATAAAAAATTTCTAGACGCAATTAATTATTTTTATAGGTTTTAATCTTCTTTTTTTTTTATTATTATTACTTTCTTCACGTAACTTTATTTTAACGTAATTTTTGCATATTTTTATTTTTATATTTAATTATGTTATTATTATGCTTTTTTTTATCTCTACTTTTATTAGGCTAATAACTAGGTCTTCTTTGTGCCTCCTTTAAATTATAAAACAAATTTCAAAGACTGTTGATATAAACAAATCCAGGACAATGCCTTCTAGGCTGTTGAACTCATCAAATTGAGAGCATATTTTGCTTACATAGTGACGCAATTTATTGTAACGGCATTGATAAGGAAAATGCACTTACACCATTTCAACAGAGGCTTAAAGGCAAGTTATTTTGTGTTGGAACTGGGTTAGCAGTAAGGTCCCCCAGCCACTCTATTGTTAACACAACCTTCTTAATCCTTTCAATCTGGTCCCTTTCCTGGGAGGGTATTATCCCCATTTTTTTTTTTGGTCAGGGCCGTTTATGGTTATATTTTAAATAATAATACAAAGAATCCATTTCCGACTTAAAAAAAAAACTCATGTGTAATACTCACACAATTTTCGTTCATTCTGATTAATACAAATTATATTATAAATGACAATTTTTCTTTAAGCTTCAACTTTCGCTCATTTTTCCTAACATTGATTTGGAGACGATGGGAGACAAGTATCAATCTACTGATACCAAGCAATCAAAAACTGCAGTTAGTGTGTAAACTAAGTTTGCTCTGTGCAAGTCTGTGATATCACACTGTCTGACAAACGCCCGAACTGTCTGACATCCTGATGATAAGCGAACGCCCGAAACTGGTCGATGACCACAAAATGAAGGAGCCTATCACGGAAAATGTCTCTGATGCTTTCCCGGCTCTGTGGAACCAACCACCAAAACAACAGTTTTAAAATTAATTCTCAGTTCTTTATTTTATATATTACAGCCGTGAACGTTAACAACGGCTGATTACTATGAAACCTCCACGCCAACGGTGCATCCTTATTTTTCATCAGCTTATATACCTCCATATTGGACGAGGAATTTATTATAGATCATACAAACTTATTATAACCTGAATAATAGGAGTTATTCACAAAATAGAAAGTGGAGGGCGAAGAATCGTGTAAGGGTTGCATTGTCTACTGAGAATCCCCCATCATAATCACTTTACGAGTTCATTTCCTAAGTATTGGATGATGGATTATAGTAAATTAGTAATAACTGTGGCTCCTCATAAGGATGTTTTTCCTCAAAGAAGTACATATCCTAGGAAAGTTGTACCCATGATAACAAATAGTATAATAGCTCTATTATTCATATTATAATAAGTTTTTAGATCCATAATAAATTCCTCATCCAATATGGAGGTATAAGCAGTTGAAAAATAAGAATGTACTGTTAAATGTATCACCTGTATTTGCTCTTGAAAAGTCTATATTATTACACTGTTTGACAAGGGCGAACGCCTGAAACCGGTCGACGACCACAAAAAGAAGCAGGTTAATAAGGAAAATACTTTAATCAATGATAATTCAATGGTTCAATGATTCAATTATCAAAGTTATGACACTATCTCTAGGAAAACTACCACTGCTACGTCAGCTGGAGCTGACAGGATATAAATACCCCCACCGGCCAGCAAGCAGTCAGTCCTCAGCTCCCACCGTACAGTTCGCTTCTAAGTTTTATATAATCATTCTGTGCATAGTGTTAACCAGTATATTGTCTCTAACTATTATTGTAATTTAATATTAAATAAATCTTTTTAAAAAGGCTAGTCCGGGTTCTTGAAACATAACTGGCGCCCGAACAGGGATATATCCTTCGAGGACCTCCACAGAATCAATTTAAATATGGACCCACTGGAACTGCTAGAGGACGTACCCAGTGACTCGACGTATCTCTACTATCTCATTATCCTTCCAACACTTCTACTACTGTTGCTCCTCCTGTATGTTTTCTATGTCCTCAGAAAGAAGGCAAATTCGGGCTCAACAGAAGGAGACCAGCTACAACCCACACCTCGACAGATCTACCCTGGACTTCCGTGCCAATTGTCGCAGGAGCTCCAAACTTAAGGAGGGAGGAGTTATGACACTATCTCTAGGAAAACTACCACTGCTACGTCAGCTGGAGCTGACAGGATATAAATACCCCCACCGGCCAGCAAGCAGTCAGTCCTCAGCTCACCACCGTACAGTTCGCTTCTAAGTTTTATATAATCATTCTGTGCATAGTGTTAACCAGTATATTGTCTCTAACTATTATTGTAATTTAATATTAAATAAGGCTAGTCCGGGTTCTTGAAACATAACTTCAATGATAATTATGGTCAATAATCAATGATACTTTCCAATTCTGCGGAACCAACCACAACAAATTATAGGTATATATCTGTGCAGTGGAGTATACCAAGTTTAAAGAAAATCGTTGCGTGGCCGTTTTCAAGAAAATTTAAAAAAAAATAAAAAATTCAAAAATCTCTACTGTAAAGAGTCGTAATGTTGGTCATCCGCTTTTCTTCAAATTTGGAATTCCATTAGTGCTTCCAAAAAATCGTTGAAACCTTTTCCGAATAAGTCGCGAAATATTTAAAAAAAAAAAAAAAAAATCAAACATTCATAAAAATCGCATTTTCCAACGCAACGATTTTCATTAAACATGGAGTGCTCAATGCACAGATATAAACCTGGAACTTTTATTTGTAACAAAGTTTAAAATATAGTTGACTTTAAAGATAGTTCTATTGGTACGTTCTTGCCTTCCCCACTTGTTTGGGTTAATATAATAACAAAAGTTGACAAATTGGTTTTAAATGGATTTTGTATCTGAAGCGGTGGTAGTAGTACTTTTAAACAGAATAACAAGTTTGAGTTTACTGATGGATTTTTAGATTTTTTTTTTTTTTGAGATATTCTGTTAAAGTTACAGATTACCCACACACATACATACGCTAAAAACATTTTTACTTCTTTCGTAACCTGTATTTCCGGTGTAACTCAATTTTAAAAATTTGATACGATCGCAATACTTCCTTTTTACTCACGAATAAGAGAAAGTAAAAAAAAAAAACCTGTTGTGAAATACTAACACGATTTTCACTTAGTTCGGTTAATTAGAAAGTTAAGCTTCAAATTAGAAAGTTAATAAGGAACATAATATCTGCGCTTATATGTATATTATAAATAAATAAATATAATTATGAAATTATTCATTTCTGTGCTTTTAAAAATTCTAATTTCGAATTAAAATTCTAATTTTAAAAAGAATCAGTGTAGCCACCCCCCATATCTGAAAATATTTCAAAAACAAAACAAAAAATAAAAGCCCTCAAAAACCAATTCAGTAAAGCCACAATTCTGGATTTCCTTCAAATTGCAATTCTAGCAATGCTTCTACTGGAGAATTAGTAAAAAAATCCAAAAATTTACGCTTTGTTTATGGAGCCGAATATTTCTTAAATCATAAAACTTGGAAGACTGCGATTGGGCAGGGCAAGTGAAATGAAGAAATCCTGGGGAAAATTATGGAGGACATTTTACAAGGTTATAGGAAGGTAGGAAGACCAAGATGGGGCAGGATTGTCACTGGCAATGCTTGGATTTCGCAACTGGAAGGCGGGTGCCCAGGAAAGAGACGTGTGGCAGGCCCATCTTGACGATGCCAAGACTCTTCATCAGTTGTAGAGCCATTAAAGAACCAGAAGAAGAAACAATGCTTCTAATTTATCGAAGACATTTTCCGTGGTAGCCTGCCTCATTTTGTGGTCATTGACCGGTTTCGGGCGTTCGCCCATCTTCACGATGCGTTTGTCAGACAATGTGATTAACACAGACTTGCACAGAGCAAATTCAGTGTATACACTCAGCAAATTCAGTTTCACAAGAGTGTATAAACTGAATTTGCTCTTTGCAAATCTGTGTTATCACACTGTCTGATAAACGCATCCTGAAGATGGGCGAACGCGGAAAATGTCTCTGATGCTTTCCAGCTCTGCGGAACCAACCACCACAACAACTTCTAATTTATATTAATATTATACAGATAGAATAAGTATTATAAATTATAATGAAATGGTACTTTAAAGGCGTCTTAAATGGTACTTGACGCTTCCATTCGCCCTGAAAAACCTGAAAAATCAATTTAAAAAAAAAAATGTTAAAAACAAAAATGATAGGCATTTATGTGGCTAAGTGGCGTTGGCCAAGTGGCTAGCCCCATTAACGTGTTTGCGAGAATTCAAGATTCAATTCTCGTGTGAGCAAAGATGGTGTTGTCCTAGCATCATGGGAAAAAGTGGGACGTTACAGTTAATAGCGTACCTTGGTAGCAAAGTCCAGAACTAAACGGTGGCGTGGAGATAGGTAGTATGCTTATTGCTCGCTCCCCAATAAAGCTTGCCGTCGGGCCTAAGGCCTAAAGGTTTTTTACTTTTTCTTTCTCGTAGTTTTCTTAAGCATTTATGTATGTAGATAGTATACGAAGTTTTAAATAAAATCGTTGGAGCTTTTTTTCAGTAAATATCGAGGGAAAACTGAAATAAATCAGTAAAGTGGCACTTGCAGTTGGTGAATTTTGATCGAAACTCCGGAGTTGAGCTTCCGGCAATTTTTTATTTTCGAGATATTCGCAAAATACATAACTCAAAAGATTTTCGGTAGAAACTCAATTTCAAAAAGTTATGACGTCACAATACCTTCTCTATACACCAATAAAAGAAAGTAAAAATATTTTTTTTTTAACCAATTTCTATGAAAAATCAAGAAGTTAATGTGCCAGAATAACTTAGAACAATTTTTTGGTTTATCAAACCAAGATCGCACCTTATAAAAAAAAAAAAAAAAAAAAAAAAAAATGGATATAAAAGAACAGAACTTTTAGTACAAACTCCTATTATTGATATCAAACCAAAAAAAAAAATTTGTATTCCATTGAAGTATAATCAAAAGTTACAAAGAAATTCTTTCCAACTGAACCTAATTTCTCTACACAGGATAACTGTGATATGAATATTTGATTCATTCAACATTTTTTTTTTTTATTATCCTCTTTTTGTATTTCTTGTTGCTGTTCAACGAGGCCCATAATTGAAATAGTTTTCTCATACCCCAACCATTCCATCACCCCAAAAAAAGTGATAATATATTCATGTTTAATATCAAACTAAAAAAAAATTGATGTAGAATTTTGATAACTTTCGTGAAGTGAAAAAAAAAAAAAAACCGTCAATATATTTAAAATGTGTCACCATTATATGGATATATATCAATTTCTACCATTTAACAGAACTTACTTTCACTTTCAAGTGACCTATATATATGTGTCTGAATTTCTCCGATTAGATTTATACTAAAGTGACATTTTTTATACGGTCACATATTTTATCATATCAACCTATATTTTAATTTTCGAACTAAGTTTTTATTCCTTTTTTAGGAATGCGTTTAGCCAATAATATAAAAAATTCTACAAGATTTTATATTCTACATTTCTCAAATCTTATAACTTAAATATCAAACATACGCTCAAAATCTAATGTAGATATGACTTTACAATATATATTCAAAATTATAAGGGGAATAAAAACCTGTTGTGTAACACTCACACAACAACTTCCTCTTACTTCACTTTACGTAGTTTTGTTTGATACATTTATTTACATGGGTTATTTACCTAAGTAAAAATTTCATATATTTAACTGAAAATCACATTTTTCCTATCCAAGAAGATTTCAAAATATTCACTTCTGTAGAAAAATACCATTTTGAAAAATTTGACAACACGACTTTAAACAACATTAACTCATACAACAACAATAGAAAGTTAAAACTAAAAAAAAAAAATTGAATTGAAATTTACAAAAATTTTTATAATTGAAATATTTACTTCTTGACAAAAAAATATATACACAAAAAATAATTCTGGTGTGAAACACACACACAATTTTCTCTTACACTAATTTTCAAAATTGTAACTGACAAATTTTAGAGTTTCTGTATAACAAATTTTGATGAAATTCGTTGGAGTTCGACGAAAACTGGAAAAAAAAAAAAAATGTTCAGTAAAAGCGCACTTCCTGTTTATTAATTTTCTTGCAACTCAGAATTTTTGCCATCTATGTATTTCTAATTAATTTTGTTTGGATGATAGAATTGTATAACCAACTATGATAGCACTTTAGAGAAAAACCTAACCCCACACTTCCCCCAAACGTGCCCTTAAATGAATTTTCCCGGAGAAATGATTCAAATACAAGTCTTAGCTCTTTTTATGTGTAGTTGATAAACTAAGTTTGAAGAAAATCGTCGGACCCATTTTTTAGAAAATTGCAAAAAAGTAAAAAAGCCAACTAGTAAAGTGGTACTTCCGGTTGAGGAATTTTGACAGATAATGTATTTTCAGATCCCAAGGTGATACCTAAAAGGAATATCAAGTTTCAACTTTCTATGGTGTTTCGTTTTTGAGCTATGGTGTTCACATATATACATACCTACTCACACGCACGCGCGCTCACACACATACAGACCATTTGCTAAAAACCACTTTTTTGGACTCAGGGGACCTCAAAACGGATAATTCTGGCAAAAACTCGATATCGAAAATTTGACACGATTGTAATACTTCCTCTTACTAGGAGTAAGAGAAAGTAATAGCTTTACAAACATTCTCTAAACGTGTACTTAGTTCATCGACCTTACGGACATTGGTTTCCAACTTTCACGTAATGCCCATTATTTCAATTTCCTTCTTCTCTATAACAACAAATCTATCAAGATAAATTGAATCTGAAAATCTTCTTACTTATATATTTCTTTTTCTATTTTACCTTTTATTTTCTATTCCATCTGATTTTCTTCCATTTCTATGCACATATCAAATGTCTAAATATTAGATTCCTACCTTTTCAATATTATTTTATATTTATTTGTCCCTGATTGCAATGAAAAAAACAAAAACATAAAGAAAAACTAAAATTTTATCATAAAACTATGAATGCAAAAATTGTAAGTTCAAAAGATTGAAAGCAACTTACCGAAAATGACCTTACCTTTTTTTTAGGTAGGCCATAAGTCCAACTCCGATCAGAGCTTGCATACGGAGATATTGGCAATTAGTTTACATAATTATACTTTTGTAAATCCAAAACATAGACCAAGAGTCGAACCCATTGCTGTTGTATGTCCCAAGGGCACTTTTTAGAGAGGTTTTATATTGAAATAAACACTCTTCTGTTGAGGAAATTTATCATAGCTGACGCTAGCGCCAGTCTTTCAAAATTATTCTCTTACGACTTATCTTAAAGCGTATATTACAGCCTCTGCCACACGTATCTAAACTGAACGGATAAATGGATTACAAAATTACAAGCATCTTTGAAAGTACAGTCCTCACGCGTTTCCTCACACGTGCTAGCGCACTCGCCTTTCTTGCGAGAATTCAGGGTTCAATTCACATGAGGGCAAAGTCAGTGTTGACCCAGCATCGTGATAAAAAGTGGGAAGCTACAGTTAGTAGCGCCCTAGGTAGCGAAGGCCGGAACTAAACGGCGTGGGAACTGCGGCGTGCTTACCACGCGCCCTCCTATTCAAAGCAAACCTTGGGTCCTTCATGGGCTGTTGCGCCTTTTTTTTTCACTTTCAAGAAATCTAAAATCAAGATCATCTAGAAGTTTGGAACTAACACTTGAAGAGTCTACAATACGCCAGGGCTGCGAAGAATAATCGACTGACTTCACTGTAGTCACTGTCAAAAAAAGCCCTTTTACATGTCTGAACACACTTTTACATGAACTAACCACACTATATAATCGACCATTAAAACAGCTAAGAATTCTAATTATCCAATGCATATTCTAATTATTCTAACTTCGGCTACAATAATTTGTCCTACATTCTTTCTCACACTGTATGTAAAATATAAGATGGTGAGTATTTCGTTCGTTCATTCATCATTTCATCAACCATCACATCACCATATTGCCCCCAATTATTACAGTTTATAGTAAATACCTATATTTCCAGTCGGATGTTGCCACCAACTTCCGATCATCTTCTTAAACGTGGTTAGTAAAAATTACTAAAAATTTATCCACTATTCATTGAATAGAATTCAAGATAAAGAACATAATGAGGCCCAGTACCAAGCAACACACATCAGCTTGGCGGCCCTAGCCTATCATGACGCCTTAGAGTTTTCAATTTATATCAGAAGGAAGAAGATAAGGTTTCATCTGTTCATTTTTTTTATTTCATTAATATTCTATGCAAATAAATTTTCTATTATTTCCTAGAAATAAACTAATGAAATGTGACGGAAAAATTATTAACTTTTCTATTTTATTTTCTTACAGCTATATCTGGAAATATTGTGCGGCAAATTTTCGAAATTTGAGTTTTCAAAGAAATACAGTTTTTGAGATCCTCTAAGCCCGAAAAAAAAAATCGCAGACAGTTAAAATTTGACATTCGAATGGTGAACTCTAAGAGGTAATCCATGTCAATATCCCTCAACCGAGAAATAACTTTCCTTAATATGGATTTTTCAGTTTGTTTGCAATTTTTATCGATTTTCTTTAAACTACGTATTCCTATAACATATAATTAGTTCTATCACTTTTATTTGAAATATCATTTTAGACGCGACGTTAGACTTTTGTGTGAAGTTTCACTTTAGGAGTAATGTTAATTAAATATATAGCTAAAATTCTGAGTTTGAAGAAAGTCGAAAATCGACCGGAAGTGTGAATTTCCTGACAGCTTTTTACTTCGTCAGTTTCTCGATAACAACACTAGTGAGTTTTTTTTGCTTCTTTTACACTTATACAATAACTAAACATTCAAAGTCCTGTTATTACTTTCTCTTACTCCTAGTAGAGAGAAGTTGTAACGTGTCAAATTTTCGATATCGAGTTTTCACCGGAAATATCCGTTTTGAGGTCCCCTGAGTCCAAAAAAGTGGTTTTTAGCGAATGTGTGTGTGTGTGTGTGTGTGTGTGTGTGTGTGTATGTATGTGAACAGCATAGCTCAAAAACGAAAAATCGTAGAAAGTTCAAACTTGATATTACGTTTAGGTATCACCATGGGATCTGACGGTGCGTTATGTGTCAATATTCCTCAACCGGAAGTACCACTTTACTAGTTGTTTTTTTTACGTTTTTGCAATTTTCTCAAAAATGGCTCCGAAGATTTTCTTTAAACTTGGTATATCAACTACACATACAAAGAGCTACAACTTTTATTTGAAACTTTTCCCCTGATAAATTCATTTAAGGGGACTTTTGGGGGAGGGGTTTATGTTTTTCTTTAAAATGCTATCACAGTTGATTATACAATTCTGTCATCCAAATTGAAATAACTAGAAATTAATATATGACCCAAATTCCGAGTTTCAAGGAAATTAGTAAACCGGACAGTTTTACTGGACAGTGTTTTCACTTTTCGACGAATTTCATTAAATTTGGTACACAAACTATAACATTTGTCAATTATAATTTTGAGAACAGGAGTAAGAGAAAGTTGTGTGAGTGTTTCACACCAGATTTTTTTTTTATTGGAAAAATTTTACGGAGAAAACTGAATTATGGAGTCCTAGAGTATCATTTCAGTGTCTTATTCTCTTCTATAAAAATGTTAATGAAAATTAATATTTTAAAAAAGATTTCGAGTTTAAACAAGCATCTTTCCACAATCGAGATTACTAGATAACTAGATAAGGACACTAGCAATTTTCTTTCAATTTGAACACCTATAAGTTCTGTAGAGCGCCCTCTTGAGTGCCAAACATTACGTGGCTTTCTGCCGGCTGTATGAGAGAATGACAGAAGAAGGTACTTAGCATACAATACTATCTCCACCTATATAGAATAGGTCTATTAATTATATAGCCCTCTTAAAAAATAAATTTCATTCAATTAAAATAAAAATAAAAAATAAGTGAATTGATAACTTCATAAAGTCTCTCAAGTTAAATAAATTGAAAATAAAAAATAAATGAATTAATATAAATTATTTATAACCCTCTAATACAAATAACAATAAAAAGTTTATTAAATATAATAAGAATAAAAATGAAAACAACCGATATCACAGAATTTCAAATTTCTATGAAATCACCCCGAAATCAGAGAATTTCATATCGGGGTACAGGAGTAGGTCACAAGGAACTGTTGACATCGGAATTATGACCGTGCATTGAGGGTTAAACACGTTTTGCGGGATCCCCACACAGACCATTCATCAATAGCACCGCCCATATTGCAAATGACCCCTCGGTTGCATCGGATAAAATTGCTGGCGGAAATGTTCAATTTCTTTTAATGTAAGTGCTTCCCAGAAAACTCGAGTACGACTAAATAAAATAGAACATTGTACCCATTTATCCGAGCTGCAACTACGATGTCTATATATTTATTGCTCGAAGTAAGCATGCTGACTGGGAATATTTTCCATCCAGGAAATGGTCAACTCTAATAGAACAAAGTTTTTTTAAGAGAATTACACATACAGTGTATAATAGGATCCAAAGAGTGGATCAATAGCAGAGAAAGAGCGACCAAAATGACAGGACCACTCTCTCGGACTATGTAAATACAGCGACGGGAGTTAGATATACAACAGAGTTCACTCGCCAGTCACAACGTGTCATTTACCCTACTCTCTAGCACTCTACCATACTCTACCATTTTAGTGTAAATTCCAGGCAGTCAGTGTCACTTTTACATTATACAGTGTTCACCTGTATCTAGTTTGTGCATTCAAACCAAACCATTTCTCTCCTTCAACTTATCCATTATACAGTGTTATATCTGGACAGGGCATTCGGGCAATTTTTTGCTGGAAATTTGTATTGAAAATTACAACCCCTTTCGCCCGCAAGGGGTAACTGTTGCATGCAGTTACTTGGGGAGTAGCGACCCCACGGGTTACCACAGCTCAGTACTCCTTGCACTTTGTCAGGACAGTACACAATATACTTAAACTACATATACTTTACACTTTACAGACAAGGTTACACACAGTACATAAGCTAGGGTCTCCGTCTCTAGTTAATTGGCGTAAGCCAAGAAAGAAGGAAGGGATTAGCTCAGTGGTAGCTCGCTGGACTAGCACCGCGGAGGTCCTGGGTTCGAATCCCGCATGCTGCCCTTAGATTTTCTTTTCCTAGGAACCTCTACAACTCACTGTACGGTGATGAGCAGTGTTGTCTATAGCTAGAGAACACTGCTTGGAGGCTGGCAGTGCACTGAGAAGGCTCCGGGAGGCACAATAGATCTTGCAGGTCGCAGTGCAATAATCCCCTACAACAGTCCATATCTATCACTCCTTTGAAAGAATGATGATACCCGAGGAGACACCTTCTTCGAGTTTAGTTTCTCCTCTACTTTGAGAAATACAATTTGTTTTGGTTTCAACTCTTAGGCTTTACCTCTAGCTAGAGCCAGATTCAAGGCCTCTCTAATTACACCTAGAACCTTATCTTGTCTTTGTGTGTACTTTCCGGCTTTTAACGCTTCACTGCGTCCTACTAAAATATGTCTGGCACTACATAGAGATATACCACAATCTACGCATCTGTTTCTGCTGAGTAACTATTCCCTGGTAAAGTGTTGTGGTAGGCATTCAGATAAAAATTAATTATATGTGGCGACCATTCATATAAGAAAGCTTTCCATCTAAGATAAATGAGAATGCAGATAACAATATATAATATTGAAGGCAATTAAATATGTAGTAAAAATTCCAAGTTGAAGAAAGTCGTCAAGGTTAAGAGAAAATCTTGAGAGTGTTTTTACAGCAAAAAATTATGACCCTTCATTTTTTTTTAAGAATATAAGCAATAGAGCTTTAGATAAAATGCAAGCAATAAAGAATCTGATAAACAATTCATTTTGGATTTACAACTGAAAGAAACATTGTTCAATTTTTACTTTTTATGAGTAAGCTTACAAAATGACACACTTCCTGAATGTTAGAATCTAATTTAGTAGGTATCCTTATAGCTTTTATATAGACTTTGAATAAAATAGTTGTAAATTCTGCTCTTTTTTTTCTGACACAAAAAACATTATTAGTAAACTATGTACAATTATTAATGTGGGAAGCCCCTTATCAGAGGCTATTCTTTTTTTATATATTTTTTTTATTTTTATAACCATATCGCCTAGTTCCATATAATATATTAGGCATGCAATATACTGATGATCAATACTTAATTTCCATTCACACGTATATATGGAGGTTACCCATGTTTTCATACGTTTTTATCCGCAACCTATAATCTATATCTATATAAATCTTGGGTCATCTCAGAAGTAATGTTTTCAGACAAGTTTGGTGTTGAATTTTTAGTTTAGTAAATGAGAAAGGGATGAGAGAAATTAAATATCGGAGGAAGAGTGTAACGTAATCGCTCGTGATCATAATGGTTCTCCGCTTGGAGGAGGATACGGACATTGTGCTGGGGAGTAACAAAAGTCTGTGCGTTTCTTTTTTTCTCTTAATCCTCAACAGTATTTTATTCAAAGTTACTTTACTAAAAACTAGTTTACGAAAAGTTTCTTATTAGGCGCCCCATTTACTTTCCAGCTTGTGGAAAGTTCTATACGATTTGGAGCGATATAAGAAATGACCTATTTGAATCTAGAAATTCGGGCGAATTTTGCGTTACTACTTTAAAAAAAAAAAAGCTTCCTCTAAAAACGCCGCTTTCAAAATTAATAAATGTAGAGAGGGAAGGCTCTATGATCTGCAAACTGATACAAAAAATTTAGAAATGGTGATATGAGCCTGGAAAGTAATCTTCATCCAGGACATCTTCTCACCTTAGATTCCGCCGCTGCAGCTGAGTGGATCCTTGCACCAGGATCAGAAAACTTTCAGATGAATTAGGCGTGTCCCACTCAACCATAAACCGCCATCTATAAGCAGCCGCTATAGTTTCTAGAAGCTGCCAAAATATCCATATATACGCTAATTTAAATTTGTAAAACCCTTCGTCAAAACCCAAATGATTTTCGTTTCATCAAATTAATTATTACTTGCAATGAAAAGTGGGTTTATTTTGACAATGAATAAACAAAATTAAAGGATTAGATCGGGCCAACCAGCTTTACCGGCCCCCACAGAGAAAGATTTTAGGTAAAGTGATGTTGTGCGTGTGGTGGATCTGCGGGGCTAGTGGATCATTCATTTTGAGCTAGTTCCTGACGATCGTGCGATTACATCCGAACTCTATTGTGCTCATCTAGAACGCGTACACTTCGTTTTGGTTATAAAATATTCCTCTTGAGTTAATTGAAAAAGTGTACTCCTTCAACAAGACAATCTAAGGCCACAAAAGTTACGTCAAACGTTCTCAGTAATCGCGGATTTTGCATCCTCTGATTACCATCTCTTCCGCTCCATGGCCCATCTCTTACTTATTAAAAAATTTATAAATACGGAGGAGGTGAAAACGGTATGTTTGGAGCTTTTTGCCTCCAAAGTTAGCTTCAGGTATCGGAAGGACATCAAATTGTTGGCTCACAGATGGAATCAATTTGTAGAAAATGATGGCTTCTATTTCGAGGAGTAAGCTTAGTAGGTGGGTAAACAAAAGTATTTTTGAATTGTAAGGTAAAAAACTCAAAGACTTTGAGTGATGAGCAATGAAAGTGAAAAGATTCTCGGGGTTTGGGAAAGAAAAGTTTTGAGAAACATATTCGGCCCAAGATGTGTAAATGGTGGGTGGAAAACACATAAGAATGAGGAGTTAAAGCAGGTATTTGGTTTGGTGAGCCATATAGTCGCTCATATAAAAAAAGGAAGATTAAGATGGTTGGGCCATGTGGAGAGAATGCCTCCAAGTAGGTTCCCGAGAAAACTTTTGTATGGAAAGCCAGCAGGATCGAGGATACGAGAGCTTCAGTGGTTGAACCCTCGGCTTCGGTGGATGGACGATGTAGAGGAAGATCTACGTCGGGTTGGTGTAAGAAGATGGCACATCAAGGCCGAAGATCGACGGGAATGGGAAAAACTTATTGAGGAGGTCCAGGTCCTACTCTGAGGACTGTCGCACCGTTGTAAGGAAGTAATGTGAAAAACGCAAAGACTTTGATTACAGAGTTACATTAGATTAATTACACTATTAGCCTATTATTTTTAGACCTTGAGAAATATACTCCATTTTATCAATTTTTGATGGCTATTCTCACAAAGATTACTTACTATTTGCAGTGAGTATGAAATATTTATTTCTTGCTTTCTCTTAAACTGCGAGAGTAAAAAAAAAGTAAGTGAAGTAAAATTTTTTTCAAAGTTTTTTCAGGCGGGTTTTACATCCAATTACCGATAAGGTATTATGAACGAAGACGGACAGCAAACTTATTTATTAGATATTACACCAAATAAAATCTAAAGCTAAGACCCCGGAATCGAACCCAATACAATAACATTTCAACTTGGCAGTCCACGGCTCTAACCATTCAGCTATTGTGGCGGCTAACTAAATGAGAGTATTTATAATATATTTCAAACATTACTTACAATGATTTTAAAAACTTTGTAGAGTGTGTATATGTGTTTTTGTGTGCGTGTGTGCGTGAGTGAATTTTTATGTATTTGTATGTAAAAGCATGATTTTTCTTTAAACTTGGAAAATTATTTATTATAACCTTTTACAACACCACTAATTATATAGCACTTTTATAACCTTCACTTTTATTTGAAATCTTTTTCAAAAAAAAAAAAAAAAATTATTGCAAGGTGATTTTGAGAGATTCATGGTTGTAGCTTAACTCTAAACTGTAATTCAGATCTGATAAAAGCCTGGTGCCTGGTGGCCTACTTTGTAGTTAAATTCAAGTAGACTCAAAACCCCCCAAAAATCTTTTCAAATAAAGGGGTGATACGTTGGCATATGTATGTGTATAGAAAGTATACCAAGTTTAGGAAAAAATCTGTTGACCTTTTTCGAGAAAATAACCTAAAAACTTTATTGTAAAGCTGCACTTCTGGTTAACTTAGACAATTTCAAGTTTGGGAAATAAATGACAAATTTGCAAACATATTAAATTTCTCCAGAGATCACCTTTTCCAATTTTGCCAGAAAATTAATTTAAATAAAAATAATAGGCCTTAACTGGTTTTTTAGTACGCAATGTGTGTTTAATGACAAAATGGAATTATTATAAATTATGATTAGAAAATAGTGTATAGTAAATAGCATGTTTTGAATACTTCATAACTAACTTTTATTTAATAGTGTTGTTAAGTATTCTCAGTGTATTATCAAGTCAATTTTATTAGATATTTCAGGAGTATACTGTACTAATAAGAACAGATCAAGTTTGAAGAAAGCCAATGCAAAGTTAATGGACAGTCAAAAACTTTTGCAAGTAATAAATAAATGTAAAATACAAACAGGGTTAATACAGGAAAACATGTAGGTAAATCAATATGTAAGAAGGTTGCCAGCAAACGGCAAATTGGAGATGGTATTAAAATAAATAATAGAGGAAATCAAATGTATTCGTTTTGTATCTTATGTTTTGTATGTTTCTATTTTTTCTAGAATGTCCATTAGTCTTCCTTTTGTGCCTTGCTGTATGTAATAGGACCATTGTTTTTTCTATACATTATGGTTCGTGGTGGTTCATTATAAGGGGTTTAGCATAAGTGGAGTCGGTTTTGTTGTATTCTTATGAACGTAGGTGTTCCTTAAACCTGCCTTTGAGGCGTCTGGCCTACGTGCGTGCAGTTGCATTCTGGGCAAGAGAGTTTATATATACCACTTTTATCATACATGCTGGTTGTTTCTGTATGTGTGCATATTTTGTTTACAAGTTTATTACAAACCGACACACTTTTTCAAAAAACTAGACTTGAGAACTGCATTCAGAACAAATAATAAGGGGGTATCTAAAACTGAAAACCAGGTTTTGAGCTTTCTGGGATTTTTTGTTATTCAACTCTGAAATAATGGCGATTCGCTAAACATAGTCTTTTTTTTTTCTGGGCATCCTGACACATATTTCCAATGAAAACTTTATTTCAAAAATTTGGCATGATCGCAGTAATACTCTGCCTTGGGCCTGCAGCAGTAAGAGAAGTTTCAAATTCTCTGTTCTAGTAAAATAGATTTATTATGATTTTCTACACTTGGAGAAATTAAAATTTTAGAATTCCTCTCAAGATTTTCTTCCTCTTCGTTAAAACAAATCCCTTTAATAGCAATTAAAGTTAGTTTTGTAGTTAAAGTTCAAGTAGTTACAGCTAGAAGAAATAATGATTGTCCAGTTTATTTATTTTTTTTTTTAGCTTCTGATTTTTTTCTTTCACTGGTACAAGATACAACTTCAAAACATTAGCAAAAACTTTTCCAATTACTAAGATTCAAAAAAATCTAGCCCTTATTCCTTGTTAAGACTAATTTGGTGCTATAGACTGTGGGTTGAATTTACGAATTTTGACTTCATGATTTGGAGATAATAATAAATCATAAATTTTCAGGGTTTATAATAATAAATATAATAATAATTTTTTATGTGTTTATATTTTGATGTTATGTATTTGTGTTATGTATTTTTTATGGTATGTTTGTGTATTATTTTTGGATTTTTGGGTTTATATAATAATTTTTGTAAATATATATTAAAATAAATATTTGCATACTTTATTGTTAATTATATGTATTTTTATTATTTTACAAATTATCCGCTAAGATTTTTTTTCCTTTCGTATTTATTTTAAATATTGATATTCAAAAGCATTTATGGTTAGCTACCTAAGTCTTATTGGACCAAATTACCTTGTAATTATAACTAACAAAAATTAGGCCAGTATTAGGCTAGTACTGCAACTTTACAAGGGCATAATTCCGGAGGTGTTAGGTGAGTAGCGCAAATCAAGGAATCGATACATCAGTAATAATATAAGAGAGTCGTAAAAAAGACAAAGAACTGTAAATCAAATATCTATACTTAAGAATAAGTATACTTTCTTTAAGTTGGCGTGCCTGTCGTCAGTTTGAAACAGCTGTTTGACTACTATTTCAGTGTTGATTTATCTCTATTACTAATTTAATGATGGCAAGTTCTCCGAAAATGTACACTTTAGAAAAAAATCTGGTGTGAATCACTCACACAACAACTTTCTCTTACTCCAGTTCTCAAAATTATAATTGACAAATTTTATAGTTAGTAGACCAAATTTAATGAAAATCGTCGAAAACTGAAAAAAAAACTGTTCAGTAGAACAGCACTTCCGATTTACTAATTTTCTTTAAACTCGAAATTTTGGCCATCCATTTATTTCTAATTAATTTTGTTTGGATGATAGAATTATATAATCAACTATGGCAGCACTTTAAAGAAAAACATAACCCCACCCTCCCCGAAAAGTGCCTTTAAATGAATTTTCCCAGAGAAACGTTTAAAATAAAAGTCGTAGCTCTTTGTATGAGTAGTCGATGTACCAAGTTTCAAGAAAATCGTCGGAGCTATTTTTGAGAAAATTGCGAACAAGTGAAAAAGTCATTTAGTAAAGTGGTAAAGTAAACGCACTTTCGGTCTTCCGATTTTTTTCAAACTCGGAATTTCAACAACATATTTAATTCTAATTAACATTATTTAGATGACAGAATTGTCTAATAAACCGAAGTAGCACTTTAGAGAAAGCCGTAACTCCACCCCTCCCCCAAAAGTGCCCTTAAATGAATTTTTCCTGCATAAAGTTTTTCAAATAAAGTTGTAGCTCATTGTATGTGTAGTTCATGTACTAAGTTTCAAAAAAAATTGTTGGAGCCATTTTTAAGAAAACCGCAAAAAAGTAAAAAAAAAAAAAAGAACTTGTAAAGTGGTACTTTCGGTTGAGGAATTTTGACAGATAACGTACTGTCAGATTCCTTGGTGATACCTAAATGGAACATCAAGTTTCAACTTTCTACGGTTTTTCGTTTTTGAGCTTCACATGCGTACATACGTATACACACACACACACACACACACACACACTACACAGATCATTTTCTAAACACCATTTTTTGTGGAATCATGGGGGACATTCCAAACGGATATTTCCGGTGTGAAACTCGATATCGATATCGAAAATTTGACACGATTACAATACTTTCTCTTATTAGGAGTAGGAGAAAGTAAAAACAGCGTTCATTGATAGAATTTCTGGTTACTGACAAGTGAGACCATCTGAAATTTACCCTCTTATTCGAAGTTTCAAATCTATCATTTGCATATCGTATTGATGCACTGTTGAAAAATTTAAAGGAACCAGGAGAAACCAGTCTTCCTATTTCCAGTGAAATCAAACAATTTTTCGAAGTGAAGCAATTGGATTTTTCGGAAAGAATTGTTACATTGTGACAATTAAGACCCAGAATCCAAGCGCCCACTTACTGTGAAATCAAATTCTTAAAAAAATTACCGAAAAATTAGACTGGTAATTTCTACCATGTCTGTTTTACATCCCGCATTTCGCACCATCAAATTTTTTCAAGTACCATTTCAATAGATTGTATGGTTTTTATCATTTACTTAATATTTAGACCCATTAAATATTCAATGCTAGTATTCCAACTTTAAAGAAAATCGATTTAACGGATGATTTTTACCACTTAGGTTTCTTAATTTTTTGGGGATTTGCTAAAAAAAAAAAACACAGCTCACCGATTTGTTGTGTTTGGGTTCGCAGAGCTGGAAAGCCACAGAGATATTTTCCGTGATAGCCTGCATCATTTTGTGGTCATCGTCCGGTTTCGAGGGGTTCGCCCATCTCTGTGTGATAACGCAGTTTATTAAGACATCCTGATGATGGGCAAATGCTCAAAAAAACCCGTCGAAGACTACAAAAATTAATCGAGCTATCATGTAGTAAATATCGCTGAAGCTTGCTGATTTTCTTGAAATTAAGCAGATTTCCTAGTGGGAAACATTTTTCAAAAGAACTGTGATTTTATATGAATCTAGGACATTGGGCTAAGTCCAAATTGTCATCACAAGTTCATTTATATTGATTGCACTGCCTGGGTTGTCTGCAATGTAATTATATTCAGATAGTTGCTTATGACCTAAAAATCAGCGAGTAAAATGTGCACTGAATCAGTTTTATTCAACATTCAGTGTAGGATTTAGCATTGTTACAATTACACTACAGAAAGTCGTTTGAGTGTCACACACGAGACATTGCCATTATTTTTAATTTACAATTATCTCCAAAACATTGACTTTATTCTAAAAAAAAAATTGTTGGTTTTTAAATTATATTTAAATATAGAAATAATATAATATATAATCTCACCATTTGACATTTAATGCAAAAAAACTTAGTCAGTAGCAAGGAATATTGATTAGTGTTTCAGTGTTATGTTAGGAACTGGGAAGTTTACTAAAGATTTGTATACTAACATTGTAAAGGACGGTATCACTGCTGTCAGAAAGTCATGGTCGTTTAGCACACACCATTTGGTACCAAAAGTATTAACAGAATAAGTTTTTTTTTTCTCTCAACGTTTTTCTTGTATCGTTCATGTTTAAGTAAAGTGTAGTGTTTAAATGAAGTGGAGCCAAGTGTTGAAAATAGTCTGGGTTCTTTATTTATATTTATGTTTTATATTAACTTGACAATAGTCCAGATATATACTAGCAAAAGGTTCTAGCACTTTCTTAACTATTGTTGAAAACGTTGGATTTCCATTTTTTATTGCTTATAGATTTTTCACAAAACTCTTTAATTGAGCATTAAAGTAAAAGTTTTGACTGATTTTTTTTCTCCTAACTTTAATTTCGTTCAAAGATAATATAATTAAAATGGTTCACTTCAGGTGCTCTTAGGTAAATAGTTTTGGAGTTCGGATGGCTTTACACAATCTCTCATAAACTGACGTTTCATCAATATTGTAATAAGATTCTTCTGGGGATTTGTTGGTTTGATTATCAGATACAACATCACTGGCAGGAAACAGAGTGAATAGTTTAAATAAAAAAAGCTAGAGGGACAGCCTTAACTCTCCTTTAACTTTACAAGTAAATGGCTCAATTTTTCGGGGCTCTTTTGAGCGGGGATTAAGCTAATTCTCGACTGGCTGTTGGATGACGATGTCTAAATCACCCCTCCTTTGTCGCCAAAGTTGCAGCCTTGTTTTGTTCTCGGAAATCCGTTAGATCACTTTCTCTTTCTTTTTTTGCCATAACCTGGTTAGATGAATGTACTGCAAGTACAGACATTTCCACATTTTGACCAAATAAATGTGTTCTTTAAGTCTCGTTATGACTAATCTCTTGGTCTGTCCTATGTTCTTTCTTCTAAACTGCTTGGAATCTTAAGGTATACTCGTTTTTGTTTGTTTTTTTGCGGAAATATGTCTTGCATTGTGGAAACATACGGGACATTTTTCTTCCGCGCCTTGTATGGTAGGTGTATTATATTTCCAAGGATTTTTTGTGATCTTTTTTTATTTTTTTATTCTGCATCTGAGGCGTCGATGATTCGACGCCTGGTTATCTAAATTTATATTAAAAAATATGCCTGGAATTAGCTGCGTTCATAATTAATAATAATTATAACGATAATCAAACAATAAGCGCTAATGACCTCAGAAGTTAATGCGCCCGGTAAAAAAGAATAATAATCATATAGGGGAGGTTTAGGGAGGAACCATTTTCAGTGGTAGCGTGTGGAGTCCCACGCGGAGGTCCCGGTTTCCAGCCCAGTGCTGCCCTTAGATTTTTTTCTTTCTAGGAATCTCTTAGCTCACTGTCCGGTAATGAAAGAATACTGAGCTGAGGTCGGCAGTGCACTAAGAAGGCTCCAAGCGCCGCCAATGACCATAGATTTTAACTCGTCTTAAATAAAATGATAATAATAGTCCTGTAATAATAAGGCTAATATCCTTTACAAAAAAAGTAATGTTCATTTCTAAAATATATTGTCAATAGTCATTGATATCTTTTAGGTTTGACTGACAGAAATCGGATACTACCATAAGTGGAGAAGTTGCCGATGCATATCTTGAATTATTGAGAGCGTTAACTCCATTGAGATTATGACTCTTGGAAAAAATGAAACCTGAGCTTAGTTTACACAGGTGCTGCGTTCGAGTCATGAGGTTAAACAGCGGTAGGAGCTACCACAATACACACACACACAATCTTTTAGGCTTCTAAAAGTAACTGTTCAAAATTGTTTTTCATAACTTGAAGAAAATTAGTTCGGAGTTATAAGAAATACATAAATAAACGCAAAGATATAGATTATTATAATATTAAAATAATTAAAATGGATTGCCGCGGAAGTAGACAAAGACGGGAAAATTGATAAAATGCAATAACCAAAATTTCGATGAGGTAACAGTCTAGCATCAGAGTTTTTTTTTTTAATAATAAATTATCAGATTTTTTTTTTTTTTAATGAGCTTCTGCTTAATTATATATCCAGACTGCTTTATTAGCTCATTAAACATTTCTAATAAAATGGACAAGCTTTCTTTAGAAGTGTATAAGAAAGGTGATATAAACATTTTTCGTTTTATTTTTTTTTTATAAAGGGGTAATAATTTCATCCTTATTCTAAAGTTAAAGTAATTAAAAAAGTTCTCTTTTTCTTTATATGGAACTAATTAAAATTATTTTTAATGTTAATATAAAATCAAATTGGGTTATCGATCTCACAGGAAAAACTGGGTTAAGAATATTCCTTTTTAGTTGCGTGATTTTCAAGGATCCATTAAATCTTCCTCAACTATTTGTTTTTTATTCAATGTCTAATAAAACAAAGATTTTCCTACCAGATGTTTTTTTTTTCAAATGTTAAAATAGATATTTCCCAAAATACGAATGAAAACTTATTAATCATCTTTTATAATAACTTTGACAAAGTCAATATTTTGAATTTAGTTTTAACATTCTATTGTTATAGTAATACAATTTTGATTCTTTATTCAGATGATTGTATTGGTAACTTCCCTGGACAAACTTTTAACTTTAGAATCTAGTAAATGGTCTAGAAAGTTAATTGTTGACATTAACTTGCACACAGTGTTGTAATTATCTTTCTTATTATTGGGCAATGGCACAAAAACACAGACTCAATAATTTAACTCTCTAGAACAGTGGGTGATGCACTCGTTTAACTTTTACAAGTTAAAGTTCAGATCATGTAGCCTGCACATTATGTATATTGCAGTTGCAAACCGAAATTGTATAGAATTTCAATTAACTACAAAACACGAATTAGTATGGACTTTTCATAGAAAAGAAAATTCAATTCCATTCTGTAGAACGAAAATAAATAAATAAATAATTAATTGAAAAATTACTGAGAGAAACATTCACACAAAGTTCTCTTACTTCTGTAATTAAAATACAATGGAAAAATCGTCTTTATAATTCTTATGTTTACAGACGTGTAATAGTCTTGCTATAAAAAAGAGTGTAGAGGTTATCCATATATTGTTGTAGTGGTTGGTTCCGCAAAGCTGGAAAGCATCAGAGACATTTTCCATAATAGCCTGCTTCATTTTGTGGTCATCGACCGGTTTCGGGCGTTCGCCCATCTTCAGGATGCGTTTGTCAGACAATGTGATAACACAGACTTGCACAGAGCAAATACAGTTTACACGCTGACTGGTCTTTTTAATTGTATTTAAAAACTAAACTCTTAAACTAGGTCAAGGGGGGTGTTACGGTGATGGTGGGAAAAGGAACACGTGTTTGGGATGTTAAAGGGGCAAATTTTCCTTAAAATGGAAACAACGTTGGAGTCTAATTTTAAATTAAGCGATTAAAGTAATAAAAATTAAAATAATCAAAACAAATGATTATTTACTCTTTTTTTTATTTTTATTTTGTTTATGTATTTTTTTTTATCAGAGACATTTTCCGTGGTAGCCTGTTTCATTTTGTGGTCATCGACCGGTTTCGGGCGTTCGCCCATCTTCAGGATGCGTTTTTTCAGACAGTGTGACAACACAGACTTGTACAGAACAAAACTTTGTTTTCACACTGACTGGTTTTTAACTGTATTTAAAAACTAAACTCTTAAACTAGGTCAAAGGGTATGGTGAGCTGGGTGGAAAACACGTGTTTGGGTTGTTAAAGGGCAAATTTTCCTTACAATGGACACAACACGTGGGGGTCTAATTTTTAAACTCTGTTGATGGAGGGAGATTTACTTTTCAATTACCTAACCAAAATAATATATAAAATAAATTTAAATTAAATTAAATAACGATTTAAACTAACATCATTTAAAATTAAGCGATTTTTATAATTAAGCTTTTTATAACTATGCATTCCACTCATTATTTCACTTTTTCACACAACAATCATTCACATCCTCGCAAGCATGTATACCTAAATATGGTTTCTTATATAATTAAGTTTTTTTATTATGCATTCCACTCAACATATCATCTTTTAATATCATATTTTTTTCCAAAACACCATTATTCAAAACACTCTTCCCACAATAGCAACAGAAACGCAATTACCAGTGCGAACATTACACACGCAACAAATAGTTCTTACACGGATTTTAGTTTCCGGTTTAGTTTTAAATCTACTACTTATATATGTTTAAAAAAAAAAGTGTGCGTACTTGGATGATGTATGATATATGTGAATGTAGTGTAAAAAGGTGATATGTTGAGTGGAATGCATACTAAAAAAACTTAATTATATAAGAAACCATATTTAGATATTCATGCTTGCGAGGATGTGAATGTTGTGTGAAAAAGTGAAATAATGACTGGAATGCATAGTTATAAAAAACTTAATTATAAAAATCGCTTAATTTTAAATGATGTTAGTTTAAATCGTTATTTGTTTTAATTTAAATTTATTTTATATATTTTATATTTTATTTTGGTTAGGTAATTGTAAAGTAAATCTCCCCCCATCAACAGAGTTTAAAAATTAGACCCCCACGTGTTGTGTCCATTGTAAGGAAAATTTGCCCTTTAACATCCCAAACACGTGTTTTCCACCCAGCTGACCATACCCCTTGACCTAGTTTAAGAGTTTAGTTTTTAAATACTGTTAAAAACCAGTCAGTGTGAAAACAAAGTTCGCTCTGTACAAGTCTGTGTTGTCACACTGTCTGAAAAAACGCATCCTGAAGATGGGCGAACGCCCGAAACCGGTCGATGACTACAAAATGAAGCAGGCTACCACGGAAAATGTCTCTGATGCTTTCCAGCTCTGCGGAACCAACCATCACAACAACTATTTTTTTTATTTATTTATTTATTTATTTGTTTTGATTATTTTGTTCTTTTAAATTTTATTACATTAATCGCTTGATTTTAAATTATGTTAGTTTAAATCGTTATTTAATTTAATTTTAAATTTATTTTGATTAGTTAATTGTAAAGTGAATCTCCCTCCAACAACAGAGATTAAAAATTAGACCCCCACGTGTTGTTTCCATTTTAAGGAAAATTTGCACCTTTAACAACCCAATCACGTGTTTCTTTTTATAGGTACCATCACCATACCCTTCTTGACCTAGTTTAAGAGTTTAGTTTTTAAATACAATTAAAAAGACCACTCAGTGTGTAAACTGAATTTGCTATGTGCAAGTCTGTGTTATCACACTGTCTGACAAAACGCATCCTGAATATGGGCGAACGCCCGAAACCGGTCGATGACCACAAAATGAACCAGGCTATCACTGAAAAGTGTCTCTGATTAAATTTGTTAGTTTTTAAGTCTGTACATAAGAATCATAACTGCCTTTAGGTTGTACATATATGAATAATGTATGCAAGTCGAGAAAATAAAATGTTAATGTGGAGTGTAAGTTACATTAAGGTTGGTTAACACACTTATATAATTTTGCAAAGATATATTTATAAAAGTCTGTACTTTATAAGTTTAGAGTTGTTATATTTAGGCACATAAAGAACTCATATTTAAGTATACATGCCTGCGTGGAAGGCACGTGTGAATTATGAAAGGTGAAATGCGAAATGTATTTATGTTATCAAACAACCAGTTTATATAGATTGATTAACAAAATATTTATTTATTTAACTATACCATCTTACGATAATTTAGCTCGTATTTTATGATTTCTTTGTCAGTAATTATTTTTGGGCATCCCACGGCTGACAGAGTGTTATTTCGTGCTGTTATAAATAAATAAATAAATAAATAAGATAGTATGGGTAATTAATTATAAAGTAAATCTTCTAAAATGGAATTTATGTTACACATCCCCACGTGTTGGATGTTTCCATTTTTAAAGGGTACAATATACCCCTTTAAAGACCGAAACGTGTGTTTTTCCCCACTCAGGCACCAACATCCCTCTTAACCTAGTTAGTCCCTAACAAAAACATTTAAAGACCAGTGTATCAACTAAATTTGTTCTGTACAAATCTATGTTATAGCATCCTGATGATGAGCGAACGCCCAAAACCGGACGATAACCAACAGAAAGAAGCGGGCTATCATGGAAATATCACTAAATTCTTTAACTAAAATTTTTCAATAATTCCAAGCTAGTTTGCATATAATTTATCAGAATATGCGAATTTTTTTACGATTTGGGCAATCAATGAATCCTTGAAATTCTAATGTAGTTTTATTGAAATAGCTTTCCTTTAAAATAGGGCAAATATACAAACAAAGTAATATACAGATTTTTTTTTTCTTCCGGTTTACTTTTAGAGCGAGCTTAGCAAAATTTCTTTTTACCTGTTTAGAGGGAGTATTGTAATTGTGTCAAATTTTCAATACCGTCTTAATCCCCGGATATACCCGGTATTTTTTTTTCCGGTACTCGTACAAGTTAATTTTGAAACTTTATTCGCTCATTGCAAAAATTTTATTTAATAAACACATATATTTATAAACACTTAAAGTTTATCTTAATGTACGTAACGTATTTATTGCAAGGGAAAGAGAACATGACGGTTTCTTTTGCAGAATTTTTCATTTATAATAAAAATGTTACGAGAGAAATTTCACCTACAACCCTATATTTTAAACAATGAAAAAAACCTTATCGCTAAATAGACCTTCCCTTCAGGATCATTAAATGTAATGAATAGCTGAAATATTGCCTAATTTCTATTCTCCCCCCCCCACACACACACACACACACTTAAAGTATACATCCATAAGATAATGAAATTAAATATTAAATTTATACTGACAAAATACTGTATAACCTTACATTATTATAAACTAGTTTGCTTAGCGTGTAAAATATAATATATATAACCTTACGAACAACCTTCTTACGGTTATAGTATCAAGGTTTATATTATGTAATTCATATTGAGTGAATGCAAATGTGATGGCGTGAGTAGGTGCCTACACCGGAACATTCCGTTTTCAGTATATTCGGAATGTTTTTTCCCCCCCTCCCTTCTAATAAATGACGTTCATTTATTTCTACTACCACTTCATTTATTTATTTCTACATATTTATATATATTCTAATATTTAAATAGAATATTCCTGTTAGAGAAAGTATCGTTACAAATTTTTAAAAATTGTGTTTTACATTGAAATAAATACTTTGAAGTCTGCTGAGTGCGATTTGTTTGTGTGAACAAAATAACATTTGCATTTCTATCCTGATATTCGTTTAAGTAACACCAGCGAAATTCACAATGAGATTTCAGTCAAAATCTCATTATTAAATAGGTTTTAATATTGGTCTTTATTAAATAGGTTTACATAATTTTTCCACAAACACCACCAATTGAGTTTCTTCACTCTAATTACACATTATAAGAAGCATTTTTATTTGAAACAATCTTCACGGTAATGTATTGGAATCAGTTATCGGATCCCAAATGTAATGGAATCAGATGTCTTGAAGAGGGATTTGATTGATGAATAGGTGATAGAGTGTTAGAGATTTTAGAGAGTTATTACTCGAAATACGAAACATTGAATTTACAAAAATAGACTATATTTTAGCAATAATTTAAATGTTTGAAGTAGGTAACTACAATTAATATAAAATGATTGAAATAGATAAATAATTTAAAGTGATATAAAGAGATAAAACTACAAACAATTTAAAGTGATTTAAATAGATAAAACTAAGATGCACAACTATAAATGATTGATAAAATGATAATAATTATATGTTTAAACCTTGTATAGGGACGCGCTCGTGAAACTGATGTATAACTGATGTGATACTGCTGCTGTAATTGTGTAGAACTGATAATGTATTGATCGTAACTGATGCTGAACTGATCCCCTCCTCCTGGGACGAAGTTTATATTGGTATCACTCACACATTGACAGGTGTGTAAGTGATGGTCACACTAAGACATCTCTCGCAGTGTGCCGACCTTGGTCAGGTCGGTGACCAGTGCGATTTAGGTCAGTGGCCAGATTGGCGACAGAAGGTGGCCCGTCGGTGATTATCAAAGACTCTTAATGGTACTTAATAGATGGTAGCCAGGTGGCCTTGAGTGTTTGTTGGAAGGAATATCGGCCAGGTGGCTTCTGTACACTGGCCGCATAAATACCCCTGTTTGTAAGGGTTTTAGCGGTGCTTCTCTTTGACCGTGTGTATTGACCCTTGTTTGAAAAGGTTTTTGTTTGGCGCGGCTCTTGACCTGAAGGTAGTGGCTGGCTGGAGCCACTAGTTATAAATTATCCTTTCTTCTTGTTATCATATTGATATGACATATAAATTATATCCTTTCTTCTTGTTATCATATTGATATGACATTACAGTAAAAATATAATTTACTAACCTACTACCTACAAGCCATGCAAGATGAATGGGAATGCTAGGCTCCGCACCCTGTTTCCTACCACTGTTAATGTAACAATCAATCAAGTCAACACTTTCCCAAAGAAGCTTATTGCAATATGGGCGAAAGGTTGGTGACTGACGCGGTTTTAATCCCAAGACCTAAGCAGTTTTAGATTCACCACTTCCAGAGAACTCTGTGTCTGTAAAAGGGTTTTTGATAAAGAGTTACGTGATACCGTGATTCTTAACTTTTTGGAAGCTTTGCTTTTTGTAGACCTCTCGATAATATAATGGAGTTGATGAGGAGAGAAATTAGGTTGATTAATTAAACGAGATATCTGTTATAATGTAGCTATAAGTTTACACAAACTGCACTGGACTTGTAATGATTTTAACAGAATAAAAGGTGGGATATGACACGATGCGATGTATGGTTGAATCTGATAGTTGATCTATAGTTATCCTTAGGTAGATTCTCACTGGCTTATATACAGGTTCTCCCGCTCTAGCCTGCTTAAGTCAGAGAGTATCAGAGAGGGTTTGTCTTTCGCTCGGCATTCTCTCTATTTCAATTACAATAATTATTAGATGCTCTTAAATACCGCTTGTAGACAAGTGTTTCCTGATTTCTTTGATTATTGTTATTCATTTTTTTTTTTTTTTTGTCTTACACTCTCCAAATGTAGAGTTAAGATTTTTCTGGTTGATTTTGGTTTTAGACTTAGTCAAATGTTGAACTTTCGTAATTATATATACAATATATACAACCGACAAGTGTGAATCTAACAGAAACATTTCGTTGAAGTGAACTCTCTATACGAACTTGGTGAATTTGCTCTGACAATGGATGAAAATCCAAAACTGGTCAGGACAAAACTATTATGCATGCTACGACGGATAAAATACCGGATGTTATCCAGCATTGCGGATCCATCCACGTATTGAATTTTTCATTTCTAAAGTCATTTATGTGTCTTTTACATGAATGATGGAAATAACATTTTATTGAAATAGAATAATTCTAGATTCATAGCCTCCCTGAATCACCCCAACATCAATTTTCCAGGACAGGCTTTTCAAATAAAACAGACAGGATTAGCTGAGTGGTAGCGCAACTGGATTCAAATCCAAATTTCTGGTTCAAATCCAGCCAGTGATACTCTTAAATTTTCTTGCCCTAGAAGCCTCTACTACAGCTCATTATCTGGTGATGGACATTTGTTGTCTTTAACGCTAATCGATGTGGCTTAATGCTAGTCGATGGCATTGATGCTGATGTACCTAAAAACAAACAGTAGGCAGCCATGTAAGTGTCAAAAACTGGATCCGAAAAATTAACTTCAACAAACGTGAAACTACCACCAAGGAGTAATCGCTCAGGAGATTTTGAGAGGGTGCCATTCGTTTGACCCTCCGCAGCTACCACAGCAGGACACCGATATCAAATAAAAACATTGAACAACTAATATAATAGAGCTAACTAATAGCCAAAAAGTTACTATTATTTCTAGGTCAACAACAGTAAACTATGTTAACTTTGTGATAAAGTTCTATAGTGTGATTAGTTACTATCTTTCTTCTATTTCAAGGTATTATGATGTAAGTTGACACTGAAACATATACTACTTTGTGACTTTTTATTTATTTTTTTTTTCCCCCCACATTTGAGGTCTTACTACGGTGGTATGTGCACAGTGGCTGAACTACGATAAATTATGTCTACCGAGTGATTGGTCACAACGTTTTTGTCTGCCTACCTCCCTATATATTTTTTGAGTTGATCTTGAACAAATGATGATGATTTCACGTTTTCTTAATTTTACGTTTTTCCGGACCAGTTTTTGACACTTATCTGCCACCTCCCTTTGTTACCTCCGAATTGTCTAGCACTACTATTTTCTTTTAAGAACACCTATTCCCTGACACCACTCAAAATAAAAATCAGCCTTGTTGCACTTATGTTTTTTAACTCATATTTTTAACATGATTTTAAATAAAACATAAATATGTTCATGTTATTAAGTGGGATTTCAGGTGGACTCATCACTCGTGGTTCTCTATTTAACTCGTGCCGTCTATTTAGGAATGTTAAAAAGTTGATGAAGTTATATGCCTTTTTGTGTCACGGACATTTATGCCACTCTATTCCTTTCCTTTTTCTTTTCATGTTTAAAAAAAAAATGCTTCATATAAATGCCCAAAAAATATGTCAAATAAACACACACACAAACTACATTCAACATACATACATACAGACAGTTAACTAAAAACATCTTTTCTTTTTCAAGAAAACTTCAAAATCTTCAAGAACCTTCAAAAAAATATAATCCTAATCTTGCAAATTTCTCTCACAATCAGCAATAAGTGAAACTAAAAAAGTTTTCAGTATATGTATGCATCAATGCATGGAGAACAAAGTTAGAGAATATATAGTCTAAATTAAGACAAAGTTTGATCAGTCCCAGATGTTTTCATAATTAGCGAATATAATTTACTGCCTCATATATGTATGGAGAGTCTCAGTTGAACTGTCATACTGGTAACATCGCGTCTCGATTACTGTGATATTTCAGTGGTTAAAGATATTTTTTTGTGCTGAAATTTGGCAGACTTTTAGTGTAAAGTGTTCTCAGAGTGCCTGCGAAGTTACAAAATTTTCTATCGAGCCAATTTCGAGAAACGAGAGGAAATAATTCCTATTAAAATTATTAATGTGGATACATGCACAGGTATGTCTGTGTGACGTAAATTACGTACGTGCTAGTTAGTGAGGTTGCTCTACGTCACTTATGACGATTTGATGACGATTCAGTGACGGAATTATCTTCAGCTGATCGGCCAATAGACGTATAGTCTAGAGTGCATTGACCTCTGTTATCAAGTGAACTTTGTTTTTATTTGGAAGTTTACCTATCTAACAGTGTTTCTTATTTAACTATTACTTCCATTGATAAATGATTATTTATGAAGTGAATAAATACATTTTACATATTTAAATACATTTAAAGTGCTATATCTAAATATTGTCTATTAAATTAATTTTATTTTGGAGCCCTGTCGAGGTATTTGAATTTCATATACTTGGCAAGTTACTGGCGAATTTGTATGCCTCCAAAAATTTCACAGCCTTCTTCTCCAGTTTCACAGCCCCCTCGCCCAAAGAGATCTAGAAGTTCTCCTGAATTTACTGTTAAAAAAAGTAAAATGTCTTTTGCTTTGAAGGAATTGGCTGGACTTTCCCCCTCTCAAGAGCTTGGTCAGTTGTCTTTGGGGCAGCTCATGGAGTCTATGTCAAGTGTTATGAATAGCCTCTTAGACTCTAAGTTAGCAAATGTTGCTACAAGGGATGATGTTAAACTTCTTCAAGAGAACTATTCTAGTTTAATCGAAGAAAATAGGCGACTGAAGCAAGATATTGGTTTATTGAAATCATTTCAGGATAAAACCGAGAAGAAACTGGACTCTATTGAATATAGAACAAAGCGTAATAATCTTATTTTTAGAGGCCTCAAATATAACCCAGAAGATAATTTACGCATTGTAGTGACAGATTTTTGTCTTCAAGTTTTGCAGGTTAATGTTAACAAAGATTTTTTAAGTGTGGTTCAACTTGCTTCTAGACCTGTACAGAATCAGCCCCTTTTAGTTACATTTACGCATTTTCAAGACAGGCAGAATGTACTGAGTGCATGTAGATGTTTAAAGAATACAGGATTCATTGTACATCAGGATTTGCCTGTAAACTCAAGGAAAAAAAGATCCAGGCTCCTCTTATTAAAAAGAGAGATTTTGCGTAGAAGCCCAAATGAAAAAGTTTTTCTATCAGGAGAGCATTTGATTGTCAATGGGAGCAGATTTGAATGGTCATTTACGCAGGGACTCAGGTTTGGTGATGGAAATGGACATGAAAAATTACAACAGTTATTGGGGCTTAATTTTGCTAATTTTATCGAGTCTCTTCTGTCAGATCCCCATCCAGCAGATAAGTCATCACACAATTGTGTCTTCTCTGGGGCTAGATCATCGCCCCCTCCTCCTCTTCTACACCAAGCAAAGCTTTCATCCTGAGGTTGCGCCGTCGGCCGGAAATGTAATATTGGTGACATAGTTACGGAATCAAAGATTACCTCTGATAATAACTTGTCTATAATTTCATATAATATTTCAGGTTTAAAAAGTAAAATAGAGGAATTTATGTTTTTAGATTTCATTAAAACTTATGATGTGTTTATTCTTATCGAAACTTTCATTACAGAAGTGAACTTTGATTTTTATAAAAAATATTTTTCAGACTTTAATTTATGTTGGATTTCTGCGGTTAGGTCTTCCAAGTACGGCAGGGCTAAGGGAGGTGAGCTATATGGTATCAGATCTTCGTTGCCAAGTAATAATATTCGTTTTTCAAATATTGCTGGTAAAAATGTTATTCATATCAATACCTCATTCCAAGAATTTTTTATTATTCCTGTCTATTTAAGTTCTACCTCTTGGGATGAGGATTTTCAAAATTTAACCAATTTTGTGAATGATCATTCTTCTTTAAAACTAATTGTTGTAGGGGATATGAATGTCAGGCTTGCTTCTTCGCAGGCTCTTCCTGAGGAGTGTTTTACGATAATACAAAATGTGGGCAGTTTAGATCTTCCAAGGATGGAATTCTGAATGGTAGGGGCACCAAATTTCTGGAATTCTGTGATAACCAGGACTTGATTATTCTTAACGGTCGTTTTCGGGGAGATGCTGATGGTGAGTATACTTATATAAGTCCGCTAGGTTGCTCTGTAATAGATCTCTGTTGCACATCATCGGATATCATTTCTGTTATTGAGGATTTTAAAGTTCTGCCTTTTTATTTCTCCCATCACCTTCCAATTAACTGTATTATTTCCTTTCAAAATTCTTGTACTGATAACATTCTCCCCCCACTACCTCAATTAATGTGGCTTGATGATTTATCTTCGCAATATAAAAATAATTTAGAGGTCTCCTTAAATAAAATTTCTCTATTTCCTGCCGAACCTCAACAATGGTTGAATGTATTATTAGATGCAGTAAAAACCTCTTGGCCTATTAATCGAGCAAATCCTTCTTTTATTCGCAAATACAGAAAGAAACCCTGGTTTGATTATTCCTGTTTAAGAGCTAGATTAAAGTCATTTACTCTTTTGAAATTATTTCAGAAAACAAACTCTACACTTGTGAAAGCGGCATATATTGATGCCAACAAGCAATATAAATATATCTGTAAAAATGCAAAAATTCTTTTCTATAATCTATTGAGTAAGAAATTTAATTCTATCACTAATACTAGAGAATTATGGAAACTAATTAATAGTTTTAAAATTAGAAATTTTATTTGCGGTAATAATATTAAAATGTGTGCATGGGTCTCTCATTTTGAAAAATTGTTAAATCCTTCCTCATCTAATTCTTCAATAGTTCTTTTCGCTGAACCCGAAATTTTTTCTGCTTCTCTGGATGCACCTTTTTGTTGTGATGAGCTTACTTATGTGGTAAGTGATCTGAAAAGTAATAAGGCTCCTGGACCTGACCGTGTGACCGCAGAATTTTTTAAAAATGCCCCCCTAATATTTTTTGAGCATGTTTTATCCCTAGTTAATTATATCTATGATTCAGGAGAGACTCCCATTAGTTTTAGTAAGGCTATTATCTTCCCCTTATTTAAGCGCGGTGACCCTACTGATGTAGCAAACTACCGTGGGATTTCCTGCCTGGATGCGGTGTCCAAGATATTTACGGGTCTTTTACTCCGACGCCTGGAAGTTTTTGTTGAAGAAAATAATCTGCTTGGTGAATTCCAAGCGGGATTTAGGCGTGGCTACTCTACCTTTGACAACTTGTTCACCTTATTAAATATTGTCAATTTGAAATTTCTAAAAAAAGGAAACAAATTGTTTTGTTTCTTTGTTGATTTTAGAGCGGCCTTCGACCACATTAATCATCAGTCTTTGTACTTAAAGCTCTTCAACATTGGGGTCTCGTCCAAATTCATCAACTGTTTGAAGTCCCTATACTCAAATTCATCTGCCGCGGTTAGGGGTTCCAGTGGTATTTCGGAGTATTTCCGTGTCCAGGGTGGGCTCAGGCAGGGTTGCTTGTTGAGCCCGCTTTTATTCTCTTTATTTCTCGATGATCTGCCTGCTTTCCTTGATGGGGTGTTCTTGTTGGTGGCACTTCTGTCAAGGTTTTAATGTATGCGGATGATGTGGTGCTGCTTGCGGACAATCCTGTAAGTCTACAGAGAAATATAGATAAGCTTTCGACTTACTGTGATCTGTGGAATTTGTCAGTGAATACTGATAAATCTAAGGTCCTTGTATTCCGTAGAGGGGGTAGACTTGCATCTAAAGAAAAGTGGTACTTCAAAGGCCAGCGGCTTGAGGTAGTCAATCAGTTTAATTATTTAGGCGTTATGTTAACCCCTCGGCTCTCTTTCAAGCGTCATCTCGCGGAAAAAGTGTCCGTTGGTAAACGTGCTGTTAATGGTGTCTGGTCTGGTTTTTTCTCCCAGAGCTTGGTGCCTTTGCCATTTAAGTTCCAGCTTTTCAATTCTGTGTGTAGATCTGTGGTTTCCTATGCGGCCCAAGTGTGGGGATTTCAGCGATACGAGGAGCTTGAGAAATTTCAAAGATTCTTTATCAAAAAATTATTTTCTCTTCCTACCGCCACCCCTAATTATATGGTGTATATTGAGACTGGGGTTGACCTTTTGATGGTCTATACACTTAAACTGCATTTTAAATACTGTTTAAAAGTTTTCAACCTCCCTTCACACCGCCTCCCAAGAATAACTGCGTTGGAGATAATTAAAAAGAAAACATCTTGGTTTAAGAGTTGGATTGATCTTGCTCAGAAATACTCTTGTCAGTTTGATTGTTCCATTGACTCTATATCAGAGTGGAAAAACCAGCTTTTGGCTTTGGTTAATAGAATAAAAGCGGCTCATCGGGGGGAGTGTGTGTTGAGGTCTACAGTCTCTGCTCATTTCCTCTTATATAAGGAATTGGATCATGATTTCAGCATGTGTAGCCTGTTGAGGGATCAATCTTCTGGCTTTTCCTTAATTGAACTGCGGTGGCTTTTTAAATTGCGCGGTGAGCTGCTACATCTGAATCATACACCCTGGCTTGAAAGAGAAATTGAAATTTGCTCCCTGTGTAACTCTAGAAAAGTTGAGGATTTGTTCCATTTTATGGCCGAGTGTTCCATTTTGTCTGAACTTCGGGTTCTTTATGTGGGAGTTTCCAGATTAACAAGGTCTGAACTTGTAACCTTCCTGAACGGCACTGACTGTCGTTGTCTCATTTATTATGCTCGGCATGCTTGGAGGTACCGATATGAGTTAATTCAAGAATTTAATTTTTAGTTACACTTTTATTTAATTTACAATTTCATCTCAGTTATTGTAGTCAATTCATGCCTTATTAATTAATTGTATCGTAATTTATTTTTATTTTCATTTTATTGATCTTATTTTATTAGTAAATAATAATTAATGGAGTTCTTTATTTTCTTTTTCTCTTTAAAACGAAAAAATAATGTGATTTATTTGTCTTGTTAATTTATAATCTTGTCTGAGACTCTGGTTGACGGATTGTTATCCATGCCTAAAAAGTAACTTGTTTATTATATCATTTGTATCATTTGTGTCAATAAAGTGCTATTATTATTATTATATTATTATATATATACAAATTTTTCTGTCATTTAAGGCTTCAACTTTAAGGGGTTTGAATCTGTTTGAATCTTATGTTGAAAATATGAATTATAATGAAATTACAGACCAATAATTTTCCAAAATAAATTTGAAGGCAAAAGTGAAAAACAAAATTGATATCTGAAAACTACCTACATAATTAAATCGATAAATAATATTAAATTCCTCAAAGATATATATTAATTTTAAATATATATTTATAAATTATATAAATATATAAAATAAAAGAAGTGCCACAATAATAATAACTAAAACACTAACTAGCAATAAAATCAATAAATATAAAAACGCATGCAATAATATAAGCTAGATAATTTAGCAAGATTAGTCCTCTACTTTATCAATATTCCCTAGATTTAGATTATTCTCTATACCTATACTTTATTCATATTTCGTTACAGTTATATTTGATCTTAAAAAAATAGGATTTTATTTCCTTTTTATACATGAAGTAAACGTGGGGCAAGAATCTTATTAGTAAAGTCTTACATATCAAGTCAGAAATTTAGTTCAGAGTTAAAAGTTCCTGTAACGCCAATCGAGGAATATTTTCTATGCTCATCAGATTATATTATTCTGTTAGGTACTTCAAAAGGAAGATATTCCAATTCTTTGTCATTATTATTATTATTATTATTATTTATCGTTTCTGAGCTAATAGCGGTATTTTTTTAATTTCTCTTACTCCTAACATTGCAATCGTGTCAAATTTTCGATATCGAGTTTTCACCGGAAATATCCGTTTTGAGATCCCCGGAGTCAGGAAATGTGGTTTTTAGCAAATGGTCTGTGTGTGTGACAGTGTGTGTGTGTGTGTATTACGAATGTATGTAAGTATGTGAACAGCATAACACAAAAATGAAAAACTGTATAAAGTTGAAACTTGATGTTCCATTTAGGTATCACCATGGGATCTGACAGTACGTTATCTGTCAAAATTCCTCAACCGAAAGTACCATTTTACTAGTTAGTTTTTACACTTTTTTTGCTATTTTCTCAAAAATATCTCCGACGATTTTCTTGAAACTTGCAATATAAACTAAACAAACAATGATCCACAACTTTTATTTAAAACATTTCTCTGGGAAAATTCATTTAAGGGCACTTTTAGGGTAGGGATGGGGGTTATGTTTTTCTCTAAACTGCTATCATAGTTGATTATATAATTCTATTATCCAAACAAAATTAATTAGAAATAAATAGATGGCCAAAATTCTGAGTTTCAAGAAAATTAGTAAACCGGAAGTGCTCTTTTACTGTAGTTTTATCAGTTTTCGACGAATTTCATTAAATTTGATATACAAACTATAAAATTTGTCAATTATAATTTTGAGAAAATTTGTGTGAGTGTTTCAAACCAGATTGCTTTTTTTATAAAAGATGTGAGTTATGCAAAGCATACTTTCATAGGTATTTATAAACGGCCGCGTCATGTGGCATGTACCTAAGATGATGGCTTTTTGAATATAAATCCCTAATCCTGAACGAAGATTAAGAAGCTTAATATATCGAAGAGGAATGTGGGGACAAATTCCCGTGCTTCAAATCACAAGAAAGATAACTGAGAATCTCTCTGCTCTCCACATACTGTCGCAATTTCCCTGTAATTTTCGCGGCATACTTTCTCACACCTCCTTTAGTCATACTTTCTCCCCTATTAGTGAGATTAATGTTCAGCGATGTCTATAAAATTAACATCCTTCCTTAATTTGTCTTCAAAGACAAATTATACTTGGCTATAATAATGGATAATGATAAACATTTCTGTCAGTAATAACTGATTGGTCCATAATATAGGCGATATCTAACCGCTGTCCTCTTACATTGGAGATGGAATGACCGTCCCTGCAAAATATTGCAGCCTTTACCACAACAAATCCACATCTAATCGCCCATTTCCGAATGGATAATAATTGCTGTAATGCTTGGTATATTCATTCGAGGTTAAAAACTAAACATTCACTGATGTTATGGTGAATAGTTTCGGGTATTTTCTTCTTATTATTATTTTGTTTTAATTTAAGGCGCGGCAACATCTTTGGTCATTGGCGCCCGGAGCCTTCTCAGTGCACTGCGGCCTCCGGACAGTGTTCTCTCGATACAGACAACACTGTCCATCACCAAACAATGAGCGGCTTCTAGGAAGAAAAAATCTAATGGTAGCATAGCTGGACTCGAACCCGGTCCTCCGCGTGGGAATCCAGGACGCTAACCACTTAGCTATTCCCTTCCCTATTTCTTTTTCTTATTATTATTATTATTGCATTCATTTTTTTTTTCCATTAGACATTAGTGAGGCCTAGAAAAACATTTCTCAAAACTTTCTGTAGTATCTAAAAATATAACTGCTATCACTTATACTTAAAATATTAGTTTTTTTTGTTTTTTATGAAAATTATGCCAAACTTGCAAAAAATAGTTTTTTCATCCTCTGAGAAACTCAAAAGCTAGATGGTAAAGGAACGAGATTTTCTTTCGCCCCAATTCTCTTTTGCTTGTACTTGACAAATAGTTTCCATAGTTGGGATTCATGCAACACTTAATTGACCTTAATTTATATATATATAAAAATTCAGCATCCGTATGTTTGTGGCCGCAAAACTCGAAAAGTAGTTGATGGATTGACTTGAAATTTTTACATAACGTTGCATTTCTATATAAGAGTGTTTATATATACTTTTTATCCCGAAGTCCCCACAGAAACGTGAAATTTCAAGCGATTCGCGGAGTTTGGCAGAAATAGACTCAGACGCATTACGATGGTGGCGCGCTCTCTGAATCTCTTTCTCAACTACTAATAAGTACCTCTATTCCGAAGTTCCCACGGGTACGGGAAATTCCGAGCTAAAATCCGTTCAAACGGATTGCCTTAGCACTTGCTTCTTTAGATATTGCTGCTACGTTGATGGAAGTAAGTAGAACAGCCGCATTCAACATTAGTATCCGGTGACTTCTGGCAAACGCTTCCAGTGATACTTCGCTCAACACCAACTGATGAATTACATGCCTGTTTGAAATATTCAACTCTTTGGAGCACAGTATAAAAAATGCATTTAACAACGAATATGAGAGTTCAACTTCAAAACGATCCAACAGCTGCCATATTTTCAAGACAATTACTCGAACTCGGTAAAGGCACTGGTCCTACAAATCCAGAAACGGGAATCACCTTCCCATGTAATTTCTGCAACATTGTACATTCAAAAGAAGAATTAGTAGACAAAGGTATTCCATAGCATCGAAACAAATTATCAAAATCACGCTTGGTTAAGAGGAAGAGCCATTCTAGCGGCTAAAAGTGTCGACATACTCGATAAGAACAACATCACTCTAAACAGTGACATACAAATCCATTGACTTCGCGAGGAAACTAAGTGAAGTAGTGAATTTTCCAACGGAATTTCATTATTCACTCGATGTCCTCGGTTTACCGCCACACATTCTAAATTTGAAAATTGGAGTGCCAATTATATTACACCGAAACATTAATCAGCCAAAGTTATGCAATGGTACACGATTAGTATAGGGTTGGTGCAAAAATAATGCAGGTTTTTGAACTTTCATCTTTTATTTACTTCTGCTTGCCAAGTAAACAAAGATAATCCTCCAGTCTAGGTAATGGATTATAAACAATGTTTATTAATGTTGTTTTTCCTCAAATATCAGTTTAGTTTGTGTTCCATTTTATATGAGTTAAGACCTCCGATATTCACCATGTCAAAACAAGATTTTCGTCAAATTTATTTTTACGAGTTCAAACTTGGTCGAAGTGCGGCTCAAACTGCGCGTAACATCAATGTTGTTTGGGGTGAAGGAAGCATCAGTGAATGTACAGTGCAGCGATGGTTCCAAAAATTTCGTGTTGGAGATTTTGATCTCGAAGACAAGGAAGGTCGCGGTAGGCCCTCTGTTGTTGATCACGACCATCTTAGGGCATTGGTGGAAGATAACCCTCGCAAAACCACTCGGGACTTTGCGAGAGAAGTTAGTGTTGACCACTCAACAGTCGTTCGCCATCTCGAACAAATTGGTAAAGTTAAAAAGCTCGACACGTGGGTACCTCACGAATTGACCCAGAGCCAAAAACATCGGCGTTTTGAAATTTGCAATTCTCTTCTGTTGCGCTACCAAAATGAACCATTTCTTAATCGAATCGTGACATGTGATGAAAAATGGATCCAATACGACAACAGGAGACGGTCAGGCCGTGGCTGGACAAGGATGAAGCACCAAAACATTTCGCGAAACCAAGCCTGCACCCGAAAAAAGTAATGGTGACAGTGTGGTGGTCTACTGCAGGTGTTATTCATTACAGCTTCCTAAATACTGGCGAAACAATCACGGCTGAAACATATTGTCAAGAAATTGACAAAATGCATAGGAAATTGCAAAATCTTTGTCCAGCATTGGTGAATTGGAAAGGACCAATTCTTCTTCACGATAACGCCAGGCCACATATCGCAATGCCAACTCTCAGGAAACTTCAGGAATTGAAATATGAAACACTTCCGCACACTCCATACTCCCCCGATCTCTCGCCGACGGACTTCCACTTATTTAGACATTTGGACAACTTCTTAAGAGGAAAAAATTTTAGGGACCGAAGTGAAACCGAAAATGCCTTTCCGCGAGTTTATTGAGAGTTTAAATAAAGATTTTTTAGAAACTGGAACAAAAATGCTTCTGACACGTTGGCAACTATGTGTTGATAATGATGGAACATATTTTGAATAAATAATCTTAGTTTTATACAAATTATAATAATTTTTTTTTTGGCATATAAAAACCTGCATTATTTTTGCACCAACCCAATAGTTATGGACCTCATAAAGGTGAAGAATTACTACTTCCACGAATACCACACATTCCGACAGATATGCCATTCGAGTTCAAACGACTTCAATTCCCAATACGCCTTGCGTTCGCTGTGACTATTAATAATGCGCAAGGACAAACTTTGCAATGTGTGGTTTGAATTTAGAAGACGAATGCTTCTTTCGTGGGTTTTTATATGTCGCATCCTCCTGAGTCGGTAAACCATCTTGATTGATTAAAACCAACGTTACTCTGATATGTCATTTTGGAGTTATACTAAACTCTTAATCCCTCCAAAAACTGTGAAAAATCAATTTTCCTAAAAAAATATGTTTACACTTCTTTCAGTAAAAGCGAGTAAAAATTAACGGGAATGTCAAAAAAAAAAAATCCTTGTTAAGACGCTAGGAACGATTTAATTATTTAAGATAAACGTATAAAAAAATTGTAAAGTGCTCTTATATATTAAGCTATTTAAATCATTTAAATAATGAATTAAAGCTATTTAGTCAGAAAAAGATTAACAAGAAAACTCTACATTTTAACTTGAACTTCAGTACAACAGATTTGTTGACCTACAAGTTGATCCCAGAAATATCTACCGCAGACAGAACAATGTTAATTAATGTCTGTAAATTTTTAATCAGTCTTTGTTTCTCTGACAAGCCTTTATTTTCTCTTTTCTAAATGATTGTTTTAATGTTTCCCTGTTTTTTTTTTTCTTTTGTTTTTCTCTTTTTTTCTCTTTAATTCTTATTTTGTTAATATATCTCACATTGTTGGTATATTTTCTACTTAGTATTATTAGTTACTTTTGGGTAATATCTCGGTGTTTGGATCAAGCATTATATCAAATAGGGTTTTAGAGAAAAAGATGAATACCACCCCAAACCCCTTAACCCGTGTATAACCGTTTCCTTTTGGTACTTGGAGGTAGTTTAAGGATCGTACCTACCCTTTTAGAATTTACCAGTCCCCCCCCCCGTTTCAAGCAACGAGGTCGGTTAACAAGAGAAGAGTAGGGAAAACCCTAAACCCAAAAACCCAAGACTCTAAAATAAATTTTGACGGAAAAAGGTTCTTGTTTTTCACATTACACATATACATATATAATAATTATATGTATGCATATATATACTCTGGTCGTTCGCTAAAATCATTATTTTTATACTCAAGAAGCTCCAAATATACTTTATTTCAAAGTATTTTCATTATGTATAGTATTATTTGCACACAAATATTATTTATGCATTAAGCACAGAATAATGCTTCGTTTTATTGTGTATTTCATAAATTGAATCTCAGAGCGATGGGAACCAAGCGCGCAATTCTCCCAATCTAATGTAAGGGCTGCCTCTTTTGAGCTGTCCGACTAGCACCCTGAAATGGCTTCCTGGGTACGGTAATCTCAGGGGGGTTTGTAACGTAAATGTGCTTAATTCGTTTGCGTGAACGTGAGTATTCTATATTGTGAGTGTGTGTGTGATGTAATGGTACTATACTCAGGAATCCGAAAGATCGTGATGCCACAGGAATTGCATATAACAGCTACCACTAGCGGATAGTCATGAAAATTGGCAAGAATAGTGACCATAATGATAAGGTGGTGAGAATCAGCAGCGTCACACTGGAACGAGTTGATAACGTTAACTATCTCAGAGCACATATTATATTATTATAAGCGGGGAGATTAAAGACAGAATAAAAAATACAAACAATATTTATGTTTGGCCGTTTTTAATTAAACAAGCAAAAAAATTAGTTGGCTGGGGCCAAAGAAGAAACTTTTTATTTTTAAAAAAGTTTATTCAACGTTTCGGACACCTTGGTGTCCTTTATTCAGAAACTACAAAAAAAAAAGACGGAAATACAGTAAATTGTTTGGAAAAAATTAAAACATATCATGATTAAACAATATTTAAAAGATAGATATCTGTTAAGAACGAATGGAGAGTTTAAATGTTGGAGGTGGTTATTATTTGGTTGTGGAGTAAGGTATGCTTGCAAAAAAACAGAGAATCGAAAATTTACAAGTTGGGAAATATGAAGAGTGGTCGAAAGAAAAAATAAATCAATTAGTAATTATAAGAGAAATAAATGAATATAAATAAACTAGAAAATGAGTGGTAAGTGTAGAAAGTTGGTATGTATAATTTAGTGGGATGGGAAGGCCTTTTTTGAGGAAGCGGAAAATGTTGTAATTAGATGAGGTAATAACGCCTTGTCTTTTTTGTAGTTGATGGAGTTAGGATTGAGGTTAATGTGGGCGGATTCAGATAGAAGTCGCTTCAGATGGTTGGAATGGGTGGTTAGGACAGAAGCATTTCGGAAATCAAAGGAATGGGCAAGGGTGAGTGCATGTTTTGTGAAGACTTTGGTCAAAGGTCTCTGTCAAACGACAACAGCCTTCAAAAAACATGCACTCATCCTTGCCCATTCCTTTGATTTCCGAAATGCTTCTGTCCTAAACACCCATTCCAACCATCTGAAGCGACTTCTTTCTGAATCCATCCACATTACCCTCAACCCTAATTCTATCAACTACAAAAAAAGGACAAGGATGACATTACCTCTTCTTACAACAACATTTCCCGCTTCCTCAAAAAAAGCCCTCTCCCACCGCCCCACTACATTACACATACTAACTTTCTACACTTTCCACTCATTTTCTAGTTTATTTATATTCATTTATTTCTCTTATAATTACTAACTGATGTAAATTTTCCCTTCTCGGTTTTCTTTGCAAGCATACCCTTACTCCACAACCAAACAATAACCTTCTCCAACATTTAACTCTCCATTCGTTCTTAACAGATCTTTTTAATATTGTTTAATCATGATATGTTCTAATTTTTATCATACAACTTACTGTATTTCCATATTTTTTTGTTTTGTAATTCCTGAGGAAGGACACAAAGGTGTCCTAAACGTCGAATAAACTTTGTTTAGTAATCAAAAGATTTTTCTTTGGCCCCAGCCAACTAATTTTTTTGCTTGTTTGAAAGAATAAATACTATAAGCAGATTCTTCTTCGTAATAAAAAATTGTTTCCTCAACAAAAAAGAAGTGTCTAAGAGTAGTAAAAGTACTATATATAACTTGGGAAGAGAAAATAAATTAAGGCTTCATAAAAAGGAACCTAGGCTAGAAAAAAGAAGAGTGCCAGGGGAGAATACATAATATTAGTTAAAACCCGACACGAGAGATCTCACACTGCTAAGCGGTATGATAGGCATCGATTAAGGAGAAGAATGAAGAATCTTACAACTAGAGGTCCCGGTTTTTTTTTTAGTATATATTATCTCAAATAATGTTTTATAATATTATTGTGTTATAATGCAATTTTTCATTATATTATTATTCCAAAATATTCAGAATTTATTTTTACTTGGCGTTATCCAATTTTTATAGTAAAACCATATTATGTGCGTCTAGAAATTCGTAGACCTTAGATATTAATATCAGTGATATAATTCTGTGATAATCTTGCTTTATTTTCTGTGGTCATCAACCGGTTTCGGACATTCGCCCACAGACCAAAATCAGTTTATACACTCGTAAGTAATAAACTGATTTCTGTGCCACAGTCTCTGTTATCACATTGTTTTTATCAAGACTTTCTGATGATGGGCAAACGCCCAAAACCTGCCCCATAACCACAAAATGAAGCAAGCCTAGCTTGGAAAATATCTCTGATGTTTTCCCAGCTCTGCGGAATCAACCACAACATTTATTAAAAACCATTCCCTTAAAATTATGAGAATAAAGATACCCATGATATTATCAGAGACATATAATGAAAAAGAAACAGGACTGAACATCTTTCCCTGCAGCACATCCTGAAAAATGAAATTTCTCCTTAGTTATAATTGAGAATAGTTATACTTGAGGCATTTTCATATATTATAATATATATATATATATATATATATATATTATATAATTGTTGATGATATAATAATGATTTTACTTTTTTAAAATCTAAGGAATATATTTAAAACTGAGAATCAAGAGTCAGACTAGGGAAGGGATTAGCTCAGTGGTAGCGCGCTGGACTAGCAATGCGGCGGTCCGGGTTCGAGTCCAGCTGCTGCCCTTAGATTTTGTCTACCTAGGAGCCTCTTACAGCTCATTGTCCGATGATGGACAGTGTTGTCTGTAACGAGAGAACACTGTCTGGAGGCCGGCAGGGCACTGAGAAGGCTCCGAACTTAGGGGTAGCTATATGGACCCAGAAGGGCTTTGGATAATATTGAATATCCCTCCCCACAGATAAAAAAAAAAAGAAGACTTGTCTTAGGCCTTCTCTAGATACATCCATGTCGGTCTCTAAAGAACCGATAGATGCTACCGACAAATGTGGGATTTTGAAAAATTTTGCCTCTCCCTCACCTACAATGTAATATGTTTATATCAAATTTTCTTTCCTTTTCTTACATTTCCATGCTTTATCCATTATTTGTGTGTTTAAATTATTTTTAATGTCTTTGGATTTTGATGTGGTTGGTTATGGTTGGTTCCGCAGAGCTGGAAAGCATCAGAGATATTTTCCGTGATAGCCTGCTTCTTTTTGTGGTCATCGACCGGTTTCGGGCGTTTTCCCATCATCAGGATGTTTTTGTCAGACAGTGTATTAACACAGACTTGTACAGAGCAAATTCAGTTGATACCCTGCTGCATTCGCTCAGTGTATCAACTGTATTTGCTCAGAGCAAGTCTATGTTATTACACTGTTTGACAAAATATTCTGATGATGGTGTAATGACATGGCAGCGTCATAGCAATGTCAAACCTTCACAACACATAGCAAAGAAAGAATAATTTATAACTAGTGGCCTAGCCGGCTGCTATCTTCAAGACAAGGCCGCGGCCAAACAAAAAAAAACAAGGGTCGATGCTTTACATCAAAGCAAGCACTGACCTAAATCGCTGGTCACCAAACTAACCAAGGCCGCACACTAGGACAGATGTCTTGTGTGTTGCTAACACTAATATATAAACTTCGCCCCATTGGAAGAGGGGATGATTATATGATTATACTTCAGTACGTCTTCAAGATTATTATACGAGCAGCAGTTTCCGCGTCCCTATACAGTTTTTATTTATACTTATTTCCTTAGTTCATTTATTTTAATCATTCTAAATTATTAGTTACTTATCTCCTATTTATTTCTAAGTATTTCTTGTTAATAGTTACCATTACTCACTTTAAATTATTGTGAGGCACTAATTTCCAAAAATCTCTAAACTAACTTCCGCCCTCTTCAAGACATCTACTACATACCTCAGGATCACACAATAAACAATTCCACTACATCTGGTGGTATCACGGTGGGATCAGAACATCCGATAAACGATTCCACTACAATGGACAAACCACAAATGGCGGTCGAGACCACAAAAAGAAACAGGCTATTACGGAAATATCTGGATTTTAATCAAGATTGCATCGGTAGTTGGTCTAACCCTCCTTCCGTTAGACCAGCATTGAAATTGGCTATGTTAAATTTTGATACGATTTTCATGTGTTAAATAATATGAATTCTAGTTTCAAACAAAGGAGTCGTTTTCAGTTTACTTTCCATGCTTTGCTAAACCATAGCTATTCTGGTGTTCAGTTCTAACAATATTTCAAGCTGAACTAAATTTCCATTCTCTCACTTATTCGTTTTCTAACTCACACTCACGGTATAATCAAAAGTTCACTTTGATTGTTCTTAACACTTTTGATTGCTTATAAACTTAGAAGTAAATTTAAATTCGTTATTTTATATTACAAGAGCCATTCAACAAGTAACGAGACAAATCGCTGTAGCTCAAAAACGATTTATTTAATCAATACAAAACTTTGGCTACTTTTCAACATAGTCCCCAGCAACATTTATACACTTGTCCCATCGTTCTCCTAATTTGTGTATGCCTCTAGCATTAAATTCTTTGGGTTGATCTCTAAGCCACTTTTGCAACTGATTTTTAACTTCCTCATTGGATTGAAAATGAATCCACGTAGAGCCTCTTTAAGGGGTCCAAGCAAATGGAAGTCCGATGGGGCGAGGTCGGGGCTGTAGGGAAGGATCTCCCACACCACGTTTTTTGAAGTGTTCCTTGTATTAAGTGTGCCGTGTGTGGGTGCGCGTTGTCATGAAGCAAATCCCCCCTTAGTCAAGAGTCCACGACGTTTCGTTCGAATGGCAGGCCTTACCTTGTTTACGAGCATATCACTGCAATACTGGGTGTTGATGGTTCGTTAATCTTCGAGATTCGAGAGAGGAAGTTGCAACTTCAACCAGCCGTCAACTTCGTTGCTCGTCACAGACACTTACACGGCCACATTTAAACTGTTCTATCCATTTGTAAACGTTCGAACGGTTTAAACAATTATTCTCGTACACTTTCACGATTCTTTCGTGGATTTCACTACCTTTGTTACCCTGTACAGCTAAAAATCTAATCACTGAGCGTTGTTCTTCCAAGGTGCATTGCTCGAGCGGACTCGCCATTGTTAATTCAACACATTTGAGGTTCTGCTTACCAAATACTCTCGAATAGCTGATGAGAAACTGAGTGTAAGGATGCCAACTTGACGCACTGTTTGAGCTACAGCGTTTATCTCGTTACTTATTGAATGACCCTCTATTAGTTAAGAAATCTAATAGCAAAGGATGCGTTTTCTATAAATCGAAACTGCTTACTAAATTAAGGAAATTAAACTGTTGAAAAAAAACGTAACTCGCATAAAGTGGAGAAAAAAAAAACCTGTGGCCGAAATACTCAACAGTGAGAATGGAATAGACAGAAAGATAAATACCAGTTCAGATTTTATGCTAATGGTTATTAACTTACTACACAAAATGGGGCGGCAATAACCTACACATCCCATCCCTCAGTTTTTCGTTAAGTTTTATTCTAGGAATTTTTCTTCTTCACAGATTCTATTTGTTTATCCTTTCAAACATATTATCTGGGTGTTTTTAGAAAAATGTTATACATATGAGTTCCATATTTAAGCAAAAAAAAAGGTCACTAAGCTAGCTCCTTCTTGCTTGGTAGAATATGAAGAGTCTAGTAGCTTCTTCTGTCCGGAGGATTTTAAATGAATAATACATATTTCAACTACATACTCTATTTTAAATTCTTTGTGTGCTGTCGAAGTTCAGAATTCATAATGAAGATATTTACTTGACTTTTTTGCCCTCCCTCCCCCCCATCGTCTTTTCCTTTATGATGCAAAGACTTCTGTTTCTTTTACTTTAAAGGTCTGAGAAAGCATTTTATTGTGGAATGGAATATTTTCTGAACCAATGTATAAAATGAAAATATATTCTGCGAATGGAAGAAGCTATAGATTTATTTGCCAAGCATAACATTATTAAAAAAATTTAATATGAAACCCTCACCCGACTTCCTCTTCCTGCGGCTTGGGGAGTGGGAGTATGCTGCACTGTTTGGCAATAAAAGTCTATATATAAACAACAATCGTCAGTTAAACTTATAAATTAATTAAATTATAAAAAAAAAATCTGGTGTGAAACAATCACACAACTTTCTCTTACTCCTGTTCTCAAAATTATAATTGACAAATTTTATAGTTTGTGTACGAAATTTAACGAATTTCGTCGAAAACTGAAAAAAACTGTTCAGTAAAAGCGCACTTCCGGTTTACTAAATTTCTTAAAACTCGGAATTTTGGCCATCTATTTATTTCTAATTAATTATGTTTGGATGATAGAATTGTATAATCAACTGTGATAGCACTTAAGAGAAAAACATAACACCACCCCTCCCCTAAAAGTGTTCTTAAATAAATTTTCCCAGAGAAATGTTTTAAACAAAAGTTGTAGATCTCTCCATGTTTAGTTTATATACGAAGTTTTAAGAAAAATTGTAGGAGCCATTTTTGTGAAAATTACGAAAAAGAGAATAAATCATTTAGTAAAGTGGTAAAGTAAACGCACTTCCGGTTATCCGATTTTTTTCAAACTCGAAATTTCAACAACATATTTAATTCTAATTAACATGATTTAGATGTCAGAATTGTCTAATAAACTGAAATAGCACTTTAGATGAAAACCTAACCCACCCCTCCCCCAAAACTGCCTTTAAATGCATTTTCCTAGAAATGTTTAAAATAAAAGTTGTAGCTCTTTGTATGTGTGGTTGATGTTCCAAGTTTAAAGAAAATCGTCGGAGCATTTTTGAGAAAATCGCAAAAAACGTAAAAAGTCCAACTAGTAAAGTGGTACTTCCGGTTGAGGAATTTTGACAGATCCCATGGTGATACCTAAACGGAATACCAAGTTTCAACTTTCTACGGTTTTTCGTTTTTGAGCTATGCTGTTCACATACATACATACGCACACACACACCATTTGCTAAAAACCACTTTTTTGGACTCAGGAGACCTCAAAACGGATATTTCCGGTAAAAACTCGATATCGAAAATTTGACACGATTACAATACTTACTCTTACTTGTGTAAGAGAAAGTAAAACTATGTAAAATTACCAACAATTAGTGATAGAGAATTCCTCACGCGTTGGTCTAGTGGCTAGCGCACTCGCCTTTCGTGCGAGAATTCAGGGTTTGATTCCCATGAGAGCAAAGTCGATGTTGACCCAGTATCGTGATAAAAAAAAAACTGGAAGCTACAGTTAGTAGCGCCTTAGATAGCGAAGGCCAGAACTAAACGGCGTGAGAACTACGGCGTGCATATCCCAAGCCTCCCATTCAAATCGTCGTCTGGCAAGCCTTCGCCCTTCATGGGCTGGTGCGCCCTAGGGTTTAGGGGGGGTAGTGATAGAGAAAACGAGTTTGCTTTCGGATTTATTGGTTTTAAATCAGCCCTCAGGATCGGAACCGATTCCAAAAACTCGATCAAAAACCTCTTCTCGAATTTTTAACTGTTGGTAGTAAAATGACGATCTTTACATTTCGTTTCAAGTGTCGTTTAATTAATTAAAATATTTAAATTTACTTCATCAGTTAGTAACAAAATTGTATTTCTCGTACATAATAAAACCGTAAATTAATAAAATTAATAATTAGCAATAACATTTTTTTTTTTTTTTAATATTTCATAATCTTCATATTTTATACTCCAGTTGTAGGAATAATTTAATATTTGAGTATATATATCAAACATGAAATTTAAACAAATAAATTAAATTAATCTCTATACAAAATTGAACAATAAATAAAACGTAGAAAACAACACGAGTAATTAAATATAATTTTTAAAAATAGCAGGCAAACATAAAATTTAATAACACGCTTAGCCACACTCTTTCATACCAAATTGGACATAGGGGTCGTTGCACATACATTCGTAAAATAAAACTTCATGTGTGTCATTCATTTATTATATCAATTTTTAAGATGATTATAATTTTTTAATATTATTTTTCAACATTTTTAAATAAACTTTGACATTTAAAAAATAAAATATACAGAGCGATCTGGTATTTTTAATGTAAAGGTGGATTCAGTTACAGGCAGCAGGGACTATGGAATGAATAAGCGGACCCAGTTTTACTTCCAAGCGTTTCTATTGACTTGATTCAGTGATTTGATTTATTCGTTCTAAAGAGAACGAATAGTTTGAATCCATTCAGAATCGTGTGCAGACGGTTCCAGAGATTCAGCTAATATGAGTATACAAGTTTGTAACGCGTTCAGAAATCCGTTCTAAATTTACTGCTGTTTAGATCAGCTAGAATAAATCTTTAAATGACCTACATTAAAAAGGTATGATTATGTTGATGATAATTTTTTATTAAATTATAGTAATTTATGCTTCTATTCTATGGAAAAAATTTTTTTTGGCAATGTTACTGTATATTGATTATTCGATTATGGAATTATTGACAGCATACTAAAAACTCTACTTGGAATCCACACCCACCGTCCCATTTACTGTAATATTTATCAGGTTTGTTATTATGGTTAGTGGTTATAAAATTAGAATCCTACCATTAATTATTTCAACAACACAGCTGAATATTTAATTTTCTTGAAATATCCAGATAATTTTTAATCATAAATATCAAACTTTTGCACGGAACCCAATCGAATAGATCCATTCTATGTAGATAGATCCACTAAGAGATTGAAGACGGTTCGGATTTCTTACCAAGAGCTCTGGATAAATTAAAACAACTTAGGACTGAATAGTTTTTTAAAAAAAAATTCTCAAATCTTATGTCTACAATAAAATAATAATTAATAATTTTTATTTATAGTTTATAAAATAAATTATTACATTTGTAATTATTTCAATTATATTTTTTAAGTAAATATTTGTTTAAGAGAGCTACGAAATACCATACGACAAGCGGCTAATTAACCACACGTTCACACTAGCCCGGCTATAAAAGTGATTACTTCCATGTGATGAAACTAGTTCATCACGCACCTCTTATACCACATCTTTCCCTTTCCAGAATTAATTAATATTTCTATAAACTTATTTGAATATAAATGCGGGATAAGGTCACAAACTTTTAGATTAGCATTTAATTTATTATTTATAAGATTTTTTTGGAGGACCCATTTAAGTTTTGGAAACAAAATAAATAAGAATTATCAGTCCATAAGATAAGACGCTTTACTTCTTTTTTTTTTTATGATATATTTTTTATACTTTAAAAATTAACCCGATTAAATAAAATTCAACAAACTTAGATTTTTCTCAAATGAAAAATTTTAAGATGGAACTTCATCAGTTAAAATATATTTAATGTCTTTTTTCATAATTTCCTCAATAGGGGCTCAGAATGTTTTCTTAATACTTCTATTACACTGAAAAGGAAATAACCAGATGTTCTTACAACGCTAACGATTCCATATTTTCTGCATTTACTGCTTAACACCAGTAATTGACCAAATAATTATAATTTAATAATTTTGATACGATTTTATTACGTTAAATAATATGAATTCTAGTTTCAAAGGAGTCGTTTACAGTTTACTTTCCATGCTTTGCTAAACCATAACAATGCTGGTGTTCAGTTCTAACAATATTTCAAGTTGAACTTAATTTCCATTATTGTTGTGGTGGTAGGTTTCACAGAGCTGGAAAGCACCAGAGACATTTTCCGTGATAGCCTGCTTCACATTTTGTGGTCATCGAACGGTTTCGGGCGTTCGCCCATCTTCAGGATGCGTTTGTCAGACAGTGTGACATAACACAGACTTGCACAGAGCAAATTCAGTTTACACACGCTGACTGGTCTTTTTAATGTATTTAAAAACTAAGTCAAGAGGGTTATGGTGATGGTACCTGAGTGGGGAAAAAGGATCAAACAACCTGCTCATATATATTGCTTGGTTGTTTATTGGTTTTGATTATTTTGTTATTTTAATTTTTATTTTTTAATCGCTTAATTTTAAATTAAGTTAAATTACTTACTTACTTTCCCGGCGTTTCCCTGCTACTGGGTTGCCGTCAGGTCAAATTGTCCCTTCAAAGATCTCTCTCCCACCTTCCCGCAATCCTCTACCAGCCATCTGCTCCTCTATATCATCTTCCCACCCTCGGGCTGGTCTTCCTCGTCTTCTATTTCTCTCTGGATTCCACTTTCTCACCATCTCTGGCCATCTTTCTGGGGGCATCCTTCTGAGGTGTCCATACAATTTCAGTTTTTTTTTTTTACTAATCTCTCCTTGACCTCCATTTCCTTCCTTATATCTTCATTCCTTAATCTATCTCTTCTCGTTTTTTTTCCAACACCTTCTCCAATAATCCATTTCTACAGTACTTATTTTTGCACAAATTTACTTGTAGTAGCCCAGGTTTCTGATCCATATGCGAGAATTCCTTCTATTATTGAGTAGAAGATTCGTTTTTTATTATTTTTTGACAGAGCTTGATTCCATATTACCGGGTGGAGCATCCTAACCGCCTTTCGGGCCTGACCACTTCTAATCCGCACTTCCTCTTCACAACCTCCCTCCTCTTCCAAAACCGAACCCAAGTACTTAAAATACTTAGTCCTCCTGCATTTCTCCCCGTCCACCAGTAAATCTTCCTTCTCACTTCCTGCTACCCCCATATTTATTTATTTATTTATTATATTTTTATCAACAAACGGCGTAAGCCTTATGGTTGAAGTCATTACATGTGATACATACAGTGATACATAAAATAATAATAGTAAAATAATACATGCTCATTTAACAATTTAATCTTCAAGTAATGCAAAAATGTTTTTTGAAAAGTCCAGATGCCATTTGAAAACCCACATCACCAGGAATATACTCATTCCATGACCTGCATATTCTACAAATGACGTCAGCGTTGAACAGCGCAGTAGTCTTAACGGCAGGGACCACGAAATGCGAAGTACTGCGCAAGCAGCGAGGTGGTACATGAAAAGGAATGGCAGCAAGTAGCTCCATGCAATCAATTTCGCCATTCAAGAGCTTCTTCAAGAATAAAAGACCAGCATTTCGTCTTCTAGACTCTAAAGAGCATAAATGAGTAGCACCGCTGGGTAACCTTTTCTTAAAAGTCCTGATGAAACGGTTTTGTATAGCTTCCAGTCTGACTATATCCTTCTTGGTGTAAGGACACCAAATCATACTCTGTCTTATTATAATTTAACTTCATTCCCCAACTTGAATATGAATCCTTCAGCTTCCTCACCTTAAATCGTTATTTAATTTAATTTTAAATTTATTTTGATTAGTTACTTGTAAAGTGAATCTCCCTCCAACAACAGTGTTTAAAAATTAGACTCCCACGTGTTGTTTCCATTTTAATAAAATTTACCCCTTTAACCTATAATATAATAGTTTATAGTTATTATAACAAATTTTGTGAAATTCGTCAATGTTTTTTAGAGAAAAAACTGTTCAGTAAAAAACGCACTTCCGGTTTACTAATTTGCTTCAAACTCGTAATTTTAACAACATAAAATAGCACTTTAGAGGAAAAAACCTAACCCTCCACCTCTCCACCAAAATTGCCCCTAAATGAATACCATTCATGTTCGGAAACTCTTTCCATCTCCGTTTTTAACACTGCTATCATTCATGTGATTAATTCAATTAAAATACTTTTTTCCTAGTTTCAAACAATGAAGAAATATCATGGTTGAAGATTCTGTTATTTTTAATTTTCTGAATTAGATTGTTCACTCACGTACACATAAACTTACACACTTACTGATTATTCCCCAAAAATTCGTCATATCAGGGGGGTCCTCAAAAAAAAAAAAAAGGATCGCTCTTGAAATTCAATTTCGACAATTTTTTTACGATTTCAGTACTTCCTTTTATAAGAGAAAGAGAAAAAATCTATTTATTCAGTTGATTTCATTCAATTAAGTTAGAAAAAAAAATAATAAAATTTTATTATGTTTAATAAATTGAAATTGAGTTTTAGTTTAGTCACATCTTTTCTATTGAAAAGAGTAATTTTTTTTTTTAATAAAAATACGATGACATGTCCTACATTTTTAATAAGTTTTAATAAAAAAATAATTTAAGTTTCAACAATAGTCGCATCTTTTTAAATTAAATTATACAATATTGAAGAAAAAAGGGATTTTCAATTTTAGATGGAAAGAAAACTGAAATTGTATATATTCATTAATAATAAATTCAAGCCAGGGTTGGTAACAATAGCCAGTGCCAAGGTGATCGAACAGTCAGTCAGTAAACTAGGTAACTCTGTACAAACAATGTATACAGTTCACTAGGGCAGTGACGTATTCTACTAAGTCTGTTGCCTCTAACAAACTCATTATTGCTTATTGTTCCTATTTTAATAAATTGCTTATATTTTCTTCTTCAAGTTTTAGAATTATTTCTTCAACTTTTTATTCTTTTTTTTTTTTTTGTTTTAGTTTAATTAAGGTCATATTTAATATTGGAATTATGAATGTTTTTGTTTTGTTTTTTAGCTCCAAATGGTGTTAATTAGTAATTCAATTATTTCTAATGTCATTATTAGTACTGCTTACATAAAAGATTCTATTATTTAAATACAAACTTTTAATCAGCAAGCATAAAATGGAACTAAAGATTAAATGCCTACCAATTTTGTTTTACAATTCTTAGTAATGTCTGTTGTGTTAATAAATTGCTTAAATGAGTACGGGGTGTGCTCACTAGAATGAGACAAGGTTAAAAAGAAAACAGGGTAACAGTAAATAGAGAGAAGGTTATTCATGAGAAGAAGGTTTTGTTCGTGTTTCGTATTTTTGTGTGTTTTTTAATAACGATCTGTTTTACTTTAATAAATGAAAGTATATATTGAATAAGCTGTGTTATTAAATTAATTCAAGCCTCATTTGTTCCTGAAGCAGTACCTAATATATTTAGGCAATATAAAAATATACTTATATTACGTAAGTGACATTGTAATCATTTTTTTTTTGTAGAATCGTAACATTTATAGAATCATTACAGTGCTTCTGTCAGCTTTCGGACATTGTTCTCATTGTCTGTCACATTGTAGATATCAATCACTACTACCCGTCACTTTACAGTGAGCTATAGCAGAGCCTCTTAGGGCGAGAAAATCTAAGGGCATCACAGTCTGTACTCGAACTAGAGTCCCCCTATGTTCCAATTTAAACCTGAACTTTATTTTGTGCTTATCTGTAAATCTATGCTAGTATAATGACGAAACTGTTAAACTTTTTTTCTTTTTGACCAACTCTGGATATATATAAATTTTGTAGTGAGAAATGCAAGTTTTCTAACTAAAATTAAATCTGAAATGAAAAAGTACTCCATGCATTTTTCTGTTACTGTATTTCTCAACATCTAAGTTAATAAATTCTTCAAACATGGAATTACTATTGCATATTCAATTATCTTTATTATTATGTTGTTACGCCATGTGTAATTGTATTCAAATAGCAACCTTAGAATGGACGCTAACGTCATCGCTTTCCCGCAGAACAGGGACGTAAATTGTTGGATAAGCCAGCCAGCTATATGTAAATGAAAATCAAGTTTGAACTTAACGCTAATTTTTTACTTTCTCTTACTCCTAGTAAGAGGAAGTATTGTAATCGTGTCAAATTTTAGATATCAAGTTTTCACCGGAAATATCCGTTTTGAGACTCCCCTGAATCAAAAAAAAAAAAATGGTTTTTAGAAAATGGTCTGTATGTGTGAACAGCATAACCCAAAAACGAAAAATTCGTAGAACGTTCAAACTTGATATTCCGTTTAGATATCACCATGAAATCCGACAGTGGGTCAACTGTCAAAATTCCTCAACCGGAAGTACCACTTTACTAGTTGATTTTTTTTTTTTACGTTTTTGCGAATGGTTCCAACGATTTTCTTCAAACTTTTGTTATATCAACTACACATACGAACGAACTACAACTTTTATTTGAAACATTTCTCCGGGAAAATTCATTTAAAGACAGTTATGGGGGAGGGGTAGGGTTAGGTTTTCATGTAAAGTACTATTTCAGTTTATTAAATAATTCTCTAATCTAAATGATGGTAATTATAATTGAATATGTTGTTGAAATTCCGAGTTTCTAAAAAAATCGGATAACTGGAAGTGCGTTTGCATTACCACTTTACTAAATGATTTTTCACACTTTTTCGCGATTTTCTCAACAATACCTCCGACGATTTTCTAGAAACTTCCTATATAAACTGAACCATACAAGGATTTACAACTTTTATTTAAAACATTTCTCCGGGGAAATTCATTTAAGGGCACTTTTAGGGGAGAGGTGGGGTTGTTTTTTTTCTCTAAAGTGCTACCATAGTTGATTATACAATTCTATCATCCAAACAAACTTAACATTTTGAAATTATAGATGGCCAAAATTCCAAGTTTGTCAAAAAAATTTGTGAACCAGAAGGCGCTTTTATGGACAGTTTTTTCCGTTTCGACGAAATTTCGTTAAAATTGGGTACACAAACATAATCTTTGGTCAAGTATAATTTAGAGAAAGGAGACAGAGAAAGTTTTTGTGGTGAGTGTTTCCACCCAGATTTTTGTTTTTTTTACGTTCCATTAATTATTGCAATAAACCTATAATAGCGACTGGCATACGAACTGCCCATGGGAACACCCCTACTTTTATTTAAAATATCCATTTTCCGAGACAAGTAATTATTTGGGTGTGAGGAAAAACTGGGCCATCACCGCGACACCGACAGTGCAATACATTATAGCGTGTATTCAATCAGCTGCTTAATAATAAATAAACAAAACTGGTGTGAAACACTCAACAACTTTCTCTTACACCCGTTCTCAAAATTATAATTGACAAATTTTATAGTTAGTATACCGAATTTAATGAAATTCGCGAAACTCAAAAAAACTGTTCAATAAAAGCGCACTTCCGGTTTACTAGTTTTCTTGAAATTCGGAATTTGGCCATCTATTTATTTCTAATTAATTTTGTTTGGATGATAGAATTGTATAATAAACTATGATAGCACTTTAGAGAAAAAACATAACCCCATCCCTCCCCTAAAAGTGCCCTTAATTGAATTTTCCCAGAGAAATGTTTTAAATAAAAGTTGTAGATCTTTGTGTGTTTAGTGTATATATGAAGTTTCAAGAAAATGCGTTCGAGCACTTTGAAAAAAATAGCAAAAAAGTGAAAACATTTGTAAAGTGGTAATGTAAAAGAACTGTCCGTGTTATCAATTTTTTTTCAAACGGAATTTCACAATATTGAAATTCAATTAAATTAATTAGATGACAGAATTGTCTACAAAACTGAAATAGGACTTAGATGAAAAACCTAACCCCCACCCCTCCCCGAAATGTTGCCCTTAAATGAATTTCCCAGAGAAACATTTAAAAATAAAAGTTGCAGCTCTTTGTATGTGTAGTTGATATACGAAGTTTAAAGAAAATTGTCGAAGAAGCTATTTCTGAGAAAATGGCAAAAAAGTAAAAAAAAAAAAAAATCAACAAGTAAAATAATACTTCCGGTTGAGAAATCTTGACAGTTAACGTACTGTCAGATCGCATGGTGATATCTAAATGGATTATTAAGTTTCAACTTTGTGGACCAATTGTGCCTCAAAACGGATATTTCCGGTGAAAACTCGATCTCAAAAATTTCACACGATTACAATACTTCCTCTTACTAGAGAGTAAGGGAAAGTAAAAAGCAACTACATATTTAATAAAACTGCGATGAAAATGTATTATTTAGAACTAGTAAGACTTGCTAGTATGAAAAAAGTTGCTCATCCCAATAGTTATTCATCGAGTTTATACAGTAACTGTTCTTTGTTTCTAACACAATCTGAATTTTTCATCTAGAAAAATTATTTGGACAGAATTTATTATAATAGTAGAATTCACACAATTATTTATGGAATACAGTATATATTTTTTTTTTTCTAACCCAAGGCTTTACCCCACATAATTTCCCGTTTTCTAATTTATGTATTAATAAATAAAGTTTGATTTAAGGCCTATTAAAATGTTAGAATATCCATTGCATCCCTCATCACTGCCTAAAATGTGGTGTTCTTGAATCTTATTTCTTCTTTATTTCAGTTGCTTATTTCTATCTATTCAAAAAAAAAAAAACAACAAAATATTGTAACTGAGCAAATTGGTTCATAATAGGGTGCTTTTTTTTTTAAAAAAAAAATAATCTTAATAAAATCTGAATCGACTTTTCTCTTATAAAATTTGGAATTATATTTTCGGAGTTATATATTTGGAATTATCCAATTCAAAGTGGAATATTTACAGATATTTTGAGAGGAATTAAGCTGTGTATATCTAAATACTATATCCTATTAAAATAAATATTCTTCATGATTTATTTTTGCTTGTTCATAGAACTTTTAACAACAAACAGGCAAAATAATTAAATTTTTGACACCTTAGCCTTTCAAATCATAATAAAGAAACTATTTTGCATACAAATTTTTGAAATGAAAAAGCAGCAGACATTAATTTACAATATTTTTTTTGTCACTTAATTTTCAAAAAAAAAAAAAAAAGAAAGAAAAATACTGAATGATAAAAAAACTGGAGGAAGAAAGTTTCTAATAATATTTTTTTGCAGAAAAAAATGTCCTCACAAGTTCTTTGGATGAAAAAAAAAAATAATAATCACAGACGTTAACAAATGATTTAGATATATAGATTACATGTACCCAAAATTTTGTAGAGAATTCAACAGGTTTTTTTTTTGTTTTTTTTTTTTTATCTATTTGAACATTGTTTGAATATAGCTGTGTGTTACAAAATTGCTTGTGACAAGAGTGCAAAAATGGTAAAAAAAAAATTGTAAGAAAATTTAAAAAAAAATAAAAAAGTGTTTGTGTAAGTGTGCGTCGATGATATTTTACTCACAAGTATTCAAAGTTGGGTTGGTTTTATAGGTGTTGTGGTTATTTTTTGTTTTTTGTTTTTTTAAGAATGTGATGGGACTTTGCCGATGTCCGTGCCAAGACTGAGTCAGGCTAGTCAGTTCAAACTGTAAAAGAACAACGTTGGGTGGCCCCTACATAGCTATTGCTGAGCAACAAGCCCTCAAGGTGCGTGCCCGATATAGCTTGGCCTCTATCTCTCTCTCTCTCTCTCTCTCTCTCTCTCTCTCTTCACTAACTTAATTACCATATTGTATGTTGAACGAAACACCATAAGAGTGAGAGTAAAATAAAAAAAACCTGTCCCGTTACGCCACCCTTTAGAAGGAAAAAATATGGTAAACTCTGCATTACAACCGCATTACTCCCAGCTGACCTCCGCCCCCAACTTCCACCAATATTTACTTCATACACATCGTGACCTCTCACACATTAAACAAACTTCCTTCATCGGTACTATATTTTCACAAAAAAAAAAAAAAAAAAAAAAAAACAACGCAACTCAAGGCAAAACTTGTATCTATAGTGTTAACATTTATTAACATCAATATTATTAATAAGTATATCATGTGTATAGTTACATTTAATCAACTAAAGTAACATTTTTCTTTTTTTTAATTTTGTTAAATGTAATTTGAGAGACCTTTAAATATATATTCATCATGTCCACAACAGGTGATCAAGTTCCTAGATATAGTATGTCATTAAATAACAATATCATCATTAAACCATCAACTAATTAATTTCTTTAGTCCCCCTAATCAAGTTAATATACTACAGATAGCGTGATGGACATTTTATTTTTTCTATTACAAGTTTTTTATTAATTTAGAAAATGGAACTTTAAAAATTCATATTGTATAGAAACTACTTCTCATTCTAAAATAAAACCTACTTGTTTAATTAATATCATTTTCTTAAATTAGATTGTAATATGTTTGTGGAAATTTGATGATTTATTTTTATTTCAATTTATTTATTTAATTTGTATACAGCTATTGCTCCTATAAATTGATGCTTTGATAATTCATTGTAATTAAAAAGGATAATGATAATGATAGATTCACATTATTATTCAAGCAACAGTGAGGCTGCTCAAATGTGTTGAGATGCTAGAAACACAGCTTCTATCAATCTGCAGGGATCTATATATATATATATAAAAAACAAAAGTGTCTAATATACAATAAAAGTCCAACAAATAGATATATATATTTATCTATGTAGGACATGGGAGAAATTGTATTGACTGCCGCTAGAGGGCAACTTGGAGAGCCAGAGTAGTTAGGTTTCTTGGTGTAAGATGTCATATGTTGTTAAGGTTAAAGAATAGGTTGATTTCCATGCATCCTTGTTCATCAATAATTACATTTATTAAAGTGAGTCAAACAATCGCTTATAATATAATTGAAATAACTTTACTAAACAAGACTTGTTTGTGTATGTCCCAATATTCCTATATATATGTATATGATTTAGGTATATATATATATATACTTAAACCAAAAGAAGTAGAAGTCGTAAAGAGAAAGAGAAAAAAAAAATTACATCACAAAACAATAAATATTAACCTGCCTGATTAAATCATAGTCAATAATTATAAATATTAATTTCCGTGAGGGAAGAGATAAGCTCAGTGGTTAGCGCACTGGACTCCTAGGCGGAGAACCCGGGGGTTCGAGTCCAGCTGTGCTGCCCTTAGATTTTCTCTTCTTAGGAGCCCCTACAGTTCACTGTCCGGAGGCCGGCAGTGCACTGAGAAGGCTCCGGGCACCAATGGCCAAAGATGTTGACGCGCCTTAAGTTAAAAAAAAAAAGAAAAGAAAATTAATTTCCGTATAGGTGATAATTAATTATTCCTAGGGAATCAAGTATGATAGATTCCGCCTGAAGTGTCACTCTTTTAAAGTCGGCTCCCATTATTTTTGTGAAGTCCCATGTCAATATCCCTTGTATCGAACTACAAACTCTGCACTCTAAATTCTCTCTCACGGCTGACCAAGATATGCTATCTCGTACTAAAGGAGAAGCATCAAAAGCAACAGATTATCAAGTATAACTGGTTCTTCCAATTGTACCATATCCTTGAGAGTTGTAATAAGAATTTCATTTTATCTATAACGGAACATTCAATAATTAAAAAAGAAATTAAATATTGTCTTTAGAATCACTTAAAGAATATTTAAATAGTAATGATAAAGAATTATTCCAAAGAGCAAAATAAAATAGTATTTATAAACAAATTTATGATCCCCAATATAATTTGCAGCCTTATTGTAATTTAGACATTTCATTTAACAAAATTAAACTATTTGCACAATTATGCCTCACAGGTAAATAATATCAAATTAAAATAACACTTGGAAATATAGTTTATATAATCAAGCCCCAAGAAATGTGCACCATTTGTAACCTGAATAGGCAGCAAGATCTGTTTCATTTAATAGCTGTATGTCCCATTTACACACCAATCAGAAATTATTATATTTCTTACATTACTAAATTTTCTACAGAACAATTTCCAGAAATATTCAAGGTAAACAATAAATGTAAGTTACAAAAAATGTTCCTATATATCAGTAACTGCCTCAAATTAAGATCCTTTGTAATTAATGAATAAAAAGTGTTCTGTAATAAATATAAATATATATATTTGAGTGATCAAAAAATTCTAGTTGTCCATTTATTTTTCTTTATGAAGCTACAAGAAAGTTTTATTTTATTTCTTTATAATTTTCTTCTAAATGAGTTATTTATTTATTTATTTATTAGTAATATTTTATGTATGGAAAGAAAGAAAAAAAAAAGTATATTGTATCAGAGTCAGAGTCTATTTGTATGGGGGATTCCCCGGAGACAAATAAATGAATTATAAATTCTATAAATTATAAAATATAAATATTATAAATTCTCTCTCACCGAACTGCTCTCAAATTTCTCTCAATTGAAGGGTATACATTTGTCGTAAATTGCTTTTTCTTCCAGATGTATTGTATGTATATCCATGGCTTGCTCTTTGTCGTTGTTCTCGTAACGGACTATGGTCCAGGACTCCATACCATCGTTCTGAAAAGCAATAATTATGTCAGCGTATGGCGTATCGAAATGTCCCCTCTGTATCCACCCCATACACCTCCTCGAAGTATTCAAAGCCTTTTTCTTTTAGAAGATCTATTATTCCTTTCTTTACTCTATGATGATGATAATAATATTAGGTAAATTAATTACAAACACAATTTTTTTTTCTCCTTTCCTTTGGAATTAGATGCCGAGGCCCGTAGCCATGGATATTTTTAGTAACGTAATTCAGTGTCAAAATTGGAATTTATTATCTATCTCATTTAAAATTGGAAAAGTTTAAAACTTCAAAGATAAGAAACTTTAAGCTGATAGTGTCCTTCATAATTTTGGCCTAATGTCAATATTCTTCCATGATTTTATATAAATTTAAATTAGTTTCTTCTACTATTGTATTATAAATTAAATGGTAATCTTAACTGTGTAAACAAGCTTATTCAAAAATATTCTTCATTGAGTGTCATATTTTGAAGAAGTTACACATATAGGAGAATTCTCTATACCAATTTTGTTTGAATATTCTTTACAGAATCCATGATTATGTCTTATTCTACACAAGATATGGTTTTTTTTTTTGTTTGCTCTAGATTTGCTGAAGAAAGGTTTTCTTCCTATTTTTGGTTTCAGAAATTTATAGAATTTGCCTTTTTGATTGGTCAAATATGCTAATTGCTAGTTCGCTAAGTATTCGATATTGATGATAAACAAACAAAGAATCAAATTAATTTTGTTTTAAATAAAACAGAAAATTGGTCTAATTTGAACATTTATTCCCTATTACTTTTTTAAGTATACAAAGTGTGAATTGTGGAAAAATTCAACATAACCAAACATAAGAAATAACATCACTTTTTTAGGACAACAGATAAATGTTTCCACGCCATAACACGGTTTTTTCTGACAAAACTTCAACCACTATTTGAAAGTTAATATTGTAACTAAATTATAAGAGAATGCACCATCAGCTGGTAAAACAAGTGAGACTGGAATTGTTCAGCAAAATGTAAGCTCATTATTTCAAAAATAAATAATATATTTAATACCAGCAAACAACTTTGATGACCCCGCGCTTTATGGAACAAAAATCGGTTTAACGTTACCTAACAAATGAAGTCACACCATGAAAACTTAAAAATCTCTTAAGTTTCCTATTGTTATTGTGGAAGTTTGATGTAGTATTTGTAGTTTGTATTAACAATCAAAAGAAGAAACAAAGTAAGTAAAATAAACGTAGTATCAGAATACCTTATTTTGAAAACTGTTCATTAAAAAATATTTCAAGAACGAAGGGGTAAATGTAAAACTCCCGTCAAGATGAATGATTGGGTAATCTTTACCCAATATCCGTCTGTGAATTTATTTGTTTATACAAATCAAACAACAAAACACGCACAATTCAGTTCACACATTTGTTTACTTAAAAAAGTAATGGGGAATAAATTTTCAAATCAGACCAATTTTCTCTATCTAAATGGACATTCGTATTCCCTCTTTAGATACTAACCATTGTTATTACTAATTCTTTATTTTGCAAGATACGTATTTGGTAATAAATGCTGGTTTCACTTTTATTTAACAATTCCCAAAATATCACATTCAAGTGAAGAACCCGATTGCCTCCAAAATTGTATTATTCAAAAATACATGAATTTAAAATTTAAGAAACAAAGAAATTACTCTTAACATTTAATAATAATCGATAGGTTAAAACTTTAACACAAAAATTCACTTCGTGTTTCAAAAGACTATTGGTAAATTTGTAGTTACATAAATTGTCACCAGATACCAACACCTATCGAGAAAACTATTTTAATTATAACAAGCAAAATGTTGAAAGAAAAAGACTATTTAACTGTTAAAGTTTATTTATCGACGTATTTGAACACCTTTAGTGTCCTTCCTCAGTATCTGTTAAAGAGCGGTAGAGAGTTAGATTTTAACTCATGAAATAACTACACTGTGGGTTAACAGTTGGGGTCACCAGGAATCACGGTATAAATTGAAATAAAACACTTTAATTGAATACACAATAAACAATAAATTTTAGTGTATATATTTAGTAAAACAACTGTCTACAACCTCACAAAATAAAATGAAAAAAAAACAAGTTGAACAATGTCTAATAACCATGTATAGAACAGAACACCATTATTAAGCGCCAAAAACTTGAGAGGTACTCTCCGGTTATCTACGGTCAAGAATAAGGTTCAGAGGGGGTGCCGCCACAACACATTTAATTCATCAATTATATCAGTTAGATGTTATACAGTTGAACATCTAACTCTCTACCGCCCCTTGACAGATCCTGAGAAAGGACACCAAAGGTATCCGATATGTAGATAAATAAACTTTAGAAGTTAAACCTTTTTTGCTTTGCCGAGCCAACCAACATTTTGCTTGTTTCATTAACAATGGCTAAACGTAACTATTGTTTATATTGCTATTTTACATATATTTAACATTTTTTGTTGGCTATTCAGCCTGGTCTGATAGGATAAAAATAAGAATTTTTCACCGACGTTTCGGCGAACATTGTTTGCCTTTTTCAGGGGAATCTTAAGAAAAAAGGAATTTAAAATAAATTACATGTTCACATGACCAGTGTTAGTGCTGCATTACATTATGGTAGTATGTACTTTTTCAATTTTTAATTATTTTTGTATTGTTCATTTTCGAATTAAATTATTTCAATTGCCTTATTTTTTTATGCATTAATTTCAATTATTATTTTTTTATAATGCAGTACAATTGCTTTATTTGATTAACTGCAGATTTAAATAGTCGCAAGTTATTTCATGTAAACAATTGATTTTTTGTTTTCTTGATTATTTACTTAAAAATGTACACATAATTGATGATGTATGAAACTTTGTATATTAATTATTAAGATGCTAATTACTAATATGTATATATTTCATTCAACAATAAAAATATATTACGCAAATTTGTCTAGTAGAAAAAACTCACGAATCTAATTACATGTACAAATGCATTATTTCTAAACGCTCAAATTCGATTTTCTGATTATTAATAATGTAGATGGAACCATCTATCCGTAATCATTTTGAATTTAATGTTAAAGAAAACTAGTTTCTTTACATGGGATTGTTGTAAGCCTAGTACTTTTCCACAGTTCATGATGTATTCACATAATGTTTCTAATGTTAATAAATCTCCCGATGTTATGTATACAAATATTAATTAATATAGCAATTTTTCTTGGATTCAAACATGAAAAATTTTGTCATTAGGTCAATAAACCATGGGTATGATTTTGAACTTAAGCTATTAAAAATGATAGTTAAAAGTCAGTTGTCAATATGGAGAAAAAGGGTTTTTTCTGATGATGATTACAATATGTTTATTTTTAAAAAATAATTATTAGAAGTAAATTGGAGAGAAACAGAATCATTATGATAAGTTGATGAGCCGAATTTTATTTTATTTAAGACTAAGACATTTTGGTCTATTGGTAAGAAACTGATAAGCCAATAAATGTAGTTATAATCAGGTGCATTGAAGAGTGAGAAAACTTTACTCAATCATTTATCAGGTACCATCAATTGCCAGTATTTTGGTGTTACTATGCTCATTTTAGATATGCCAATTGATTTTTATGAAATTATGATGCAAACGTAAAAATGATATTGGACATGATGTTTTTCTTTGGAATTTTTGAAATTTCTTCCTCAAAATTTTTAAACCTTATGTGCAGTTCTAATAAATTAATAATATTTAAGAAACCTGAATGGTTTTTACAGTTTTTGTGATTTTCTCAAAAACGGCTCCAACGGCTTTCTTGGTATATCAACTACACATATAAAGAGGTACAACTTTTATTTGAAAAAATCTTCCGGAAAAATTCATTTAAGGGAATTTTGGGACAGGGGTGGGATTATGTTTTCCTCCAATGTGCTATACAATTCTGTCAATTACATAATATTAATTAGAATATAGTACAAGTTGCCAAAATTACCAGTTTGAAGAAATCGGTTGAGCGGAATTGCGATTTTATCGAACACGTCTTTCAGTTTTTGGATTTTCTCCATAAAAATGCCGTTGGTTTTAACACTAATAAGAACTGTAAATGTGAAGAAAATTTGCCACTTCGCAGTAAAAGAAAGTCGTGTGAGTGTTTCACACCAGATTTTTTTCTAATATTGGTGAGGAGTTCCTTTGTTGACTATTAACATTTAATAGTTTCTGGTATTTTATCCGTCGTAGCATGCATATTTCCTTTTATTCCTGACTGGTTTCGGATTATCATCTATCGTCAGAGCAAATTCACCAAGTTCGTGGCAGAGAGTACACTTCAACGCAATCTTTCTCTGTTACACACACTTGTTGGTTTGTAGGTTGTATATATGTGTGGGAGCTGGGAGGTTATGTTACTATGTGTGTGTGTGTTTTATGACAAAATGGAATTATGATTATTCTTTAGAAAATAGTGTATAATAAATAGCATGTTTTTACTACACAAGGATACCTTATAACTGAATTTTTATAGTGGTGTTGGTAATTATGCTGTGTTTTATCAAGTCATTTTTATTAGGGGGGGCGATAAGAAATTTCAGGAATATACTGATTGATAAGAATAGATGAAGTTTAAAGAAAGGCAATGCAAAATTTATGGACAATCAAAAGCTTGTACCAATAATAAATAAATCTGAAATCCAAGCAAGGTTAATACAAGAATTAGTTTTAATTAACAACTACTTTAATTAGTTACAAGTGTATAATCATCCCTTACAAAAAGAAATTATTAGGAAAAATGAAGTACAAGTTCTTCATGTATTTAGGGGTTTCAAAAAATAAATGAAACTTATATAATTTTATATATTAGTCTAGGCTAAATTGGTAGCCGGGCCCGGTATTGATGTTTGTTGTTTGTTTTGATTTTGAGGAGGTTAGGGCTGGTTAGTATGGACTGAACGGGTACATTCTGTTATTACATTATTTGAGGATTGTTAGCAACTGATAAACCGAGATGAGTAGTAACAATACATATCCAACAGTGGCTACAATCATTGGTTGGTAGGTATTTATAATTTATGTACATTATCAAATTAATGAGTTCTTTTGATTTGACAGTGTATATGAATTTGTTTAATTTCTCATTGGTAATTATTTACTAATAATCCATATTTATACTTTTTATTAATTTAGTCACGGTGTTTATTTCTCTTAGCCTTAGTGGAGGAGTAACTAATTAGTTGGATATAAGTTGTAAGAAAATGATTAAAAGTATCCAGCCAAATGTTAAGTTAGATTTGTTATATAACCAAAAACAAATTATTTTTGGATAGAGTTAATGCTAATAATCTGTAGTTTGACTTTGTCAACTCAAATCATGTATATCTCTCACCTTTTTTTAAGCCCAGAACAGTTAAGCTCAGAGAATGGTTTGGTGGCCACACCGCTGGGAATGTCTGGAGAATTACAACCTCCAGCTGGAAGAATAATTGAAGATACTTCCAGCATCAAGGATCCCATACAAAGAGCTCTAATTGATAATATTTGTGGCAATTTGCCGGACAGAAACCCAATTGTAAGTTGCCGTTCTTTCTATTTAGACGAGTATTGTAAAAATGCATTACTTAAGTCTATTCATTTATTTTGTAGGAATATGTAAAATGTGAGATCTGTAATGTTGATTGTAATGGGAAAGTATCCTACAGAATTCATCTCAGTGGAGCAAAACATGCAAAACGTGTACGTATATCACTAATTACTAAAAAAATTATTAAAAAAAAAGAAGCGAAAATTTAACTAAATTCAGGCGTATTGTTTAGTTTCAATATTTAATGTAGGTTTCTTTTTTTTATATATATGGAAAAACTGATCAATTGGACAAAACCAACGTATCTGCACAGATTTACAGATGTTGTTGAAATTAATGATTTAATCAGTAAAAGTACTGTACTTTTAAGTTCTTTAAATAATTTATTGCTCTAATTATTGCTCTTTTAATAATATATTGCTATTTCACAGCTTAAAGAGCAAGAGATGTTACAATATAAAGAACTGCCATTTATAAAAGCAATCAGTGATACAGGAACATATAGCTGCACTATATGTGGCGCGATATTGAATGCTATTAGTCAGATTCAAGCACATATTTCAGGTATATCACTATACAAATTTTTTATTTGAATGTATTGAAATCGCCTTGTAAATAACATTTTGAGAATGCAAAAATTATACCCACCTTTTTAACGAAGAATTGTCGTTTTACTCCTGTGATATAATGTATACATATGTATACTTCAAAGGGCTTTAACTGAAAGATGCTGACGAGCGAATGTTTTTGCAACAATTTAAAACGGCTTTATAGACTCCATTTTTTTTTTATGCATTTCGATTATTATAGTATTATTATTTTCTTAAATTATTGTATAAAGCACTGTATGGCGGTTAGCACGGATAATAAGAGAATATTTGCCCCTTATGAATCTGTGAGGTAGTGAAGGCTAACTTGATCCGAAAGTCTTTATTAGTCTTACTTCTCCAATATTTACAAAGGCTGTGATTTTGCGTATGGTATAAACTCTTTATTTTATGAGACTGGTTGATGATGACCGCTTTGGGAAACCTCCTGTCATGGTTCGAAGGAGATACATCGTGTGCCTTTTATGAGGATTTGGTCTGAGGTTTTATCTTCTAGTGAATGAACCGTTTCGTTTATGCAGGAACTGTTATAAGCATTATTAAGACAGGACATTTTGGAAATTGACCTCTAAAATTTAGAGATGCGATATTACAATATAGCCTGGTTGCTAAAGTATTATTTGTTTTTACTTTTTCTTACTTCTGTTGATAGAAGATTGTATGACGTATGTATGTGTGTATCTGTCTCCCACTTTAGTGTTTGTTTCTTCAGTTTTTCTCGAAAACGATTCCAATGATCTTTAAATGCGATGCACTAATAACACACAAAACGTGGTCTATCCATAAATGTGGAAATGTTTTTTATGTAAAATATTAATTCATTTTAGCGGACTCTGAAGGAACCGTAATATTAATCTTTCTTCTGAAGTATCATTTCAGTATATAATTGTACAATTATCATCTGTAAAATTAAGATCTATGAAATTTATTGCTAAAGTTCCGTATTTGAAGAAAATTATTAGTTGAGCTAAGAAATGGTTTGGAGAAGTTGTGTGATTGTTTCAAATAATTTTTCGTTATAAGTACAGCTAATAAATTTCTTTCTTCTCAACATCAGTTTAATGCATTAATAAAAGAAGCTTTGTTTCAATGTTTTACTTTGCCTTAACGCTAGTAAGAGGAAGTATTGTAATTTTAAAACTGTAACCGATTAGTTGTTAATAACGCAATTTAACTGATCTCATTTCTTCGAATTATTGAGCGTCAGAGCAGATTATATTTAGAGAAAGCACCAATGTTGTCTAATAACCCATTGCCTTTTTGATGGTTAAACAGATCTTCGTTAATAGATCCGTTTACAAAGAGATATTCACTATCGGTGAAGCGAAGCTGAACTTTTAAGTTGCTGACTACAGAGGCTCTGTGCTCTCTCTATCCAAAACCAAAATGGCTGCATATATGTATATTTACGAATGGATCGACAACTGCAATAGATCATGAGACGTCAAAAGTGGCTTCGGTGTTTACTAGACAGATTCATACCACTCAGAATCATTCGATAGCCATTGCAATAATTTTGAGGGAGAGGTTGCAGCAATAGACTGACTGGACCGAGAACAAATTTAAAAGCACGCCTCCCTGAAATGTGGTTTTCTTGAGCAGCCTTATAGCAGTAAGTGAACAGTCACCCGCTAAATGTAACAGAGTCCACAAAGCGAGGTTGCACGACGTCGAACGGCTGAAGGAAGGCTGGAACGTTGTTGCTGCAGTGGATACCAAGCCATTTTGGATCAGATGGCAATGAGAAGACCGACGTTTTGACAAAAAAAGGAAGTAGCAAGACCCCTGCCGAAGATAGCATTTCTTTTGTAAACGTTTGCCAGCAAGCAGGGCAAAGATAAGGGACGAGCTGGATAAGTGCCAATGACAGCAAGCTGAATGCAAGAAATGGCACTTTGCAATCATCCCTTACTAGGCTACCTCGATCGAAAAACTGTCACAGCTAATTTTAGATTAATGACGAGGCATGATGCCTCCTTCAGGCACATCTTCACCGAATAGGATTAGCTAACTCTACAATACGTCTACTTTGCCTGAGCGAAACAGTGGATGCCGACCACATAATCAACGAATGCTCTGCACTTGACCATATCCGATATAGTTCGTGTTATGATTATGTCAGCATTTTCTATTGGACTGCCAGAAAATTAATGGCTGTATAAGCCGCTGAAATGCCTTAATAAAAAAAAAATCACTACTGGTCAAAGGCTGAGTTGTCAAGTGTGGGCTGTTTAACACTTTCACGGTTAGCTCCACTAATTCGAGACTTTAGTTGACTGCGGTTTTCAGCAGTCGTAATTTCTAATATTAAGGATTACGGCTGCGATTAGAAATACCTAAGATATCCTCGTACCACCTAAGATAAGGTACATATAAAAGTGTTTACTTAAACTCAATTGTTCTTCGGTTAAGAGTTTTATGACAAAACATTGGATAAAGGAAAGCTACGAATCCGCCGATAATAATTCGAGTGACGCTAGCCTTGAAAGTGTTAACAAAGTCGACCTGTATCTTTAATTTCTTTATGACAGGGTTTTTTTTAGTAAATTTAGTTTTTTATGTAAGTTTAGTTAATTAGTGGTGGATGGTAATTATCATACCTTTTATTGTTCTTATTATGTTTAAGGTAATAAACATAGAGCTAAAGTGGCTTCTAACAAGGCAGGAACATGCAATATTGAAATTACAAGTGAACCAGGTAAACCAGGTATGTCAATTGTGCTTTCCAAAAAAAAAAAAATGTATAAATTTTATGTTTAAATAAAATTATTTTAAAAGTATAATAATACTTTAAATAATGAAAAATTAATGCATTTTTAAAAGATTAATAATAATAAATCCGAATGATTAACACTTTTTGCATAATGCATGTTGATCAATCAGATTTATTTTATCATATCACCTATCATGATGTGATAAATGGATAGTATTGATACATGCTCTAGGTGTGGATGCTACTCCAAATCTACTATATTGTGCCGCTTGTAATATTCATGTGAATTCTGCTACTCAATTCCAGCAGGTAAATTTCAATTTTATAATCACTATATAAAACAGCAAACAATTTTATCCCTCTACTAATATTTCTTTCATATAATAATAATAGTACCCATGAAAATGCACTGACATATGTGGAAATCTGTTAAGAATATTTTCTCGAATGAATTTATAATGTCTAGGAATGGATGGTATTGCTGGTTTACTTTCTCTTATTAAGTCTTGTGATTGTATTGTTTTCGAAATCGAGTTTTCACCGGAAATGCACTACATATATAAAGAGTTACAAATTTTATTTGAAAATTTTCCAGGAAAAATGCATTTTAGGGGAATCTTTGGGAGGGGTGAAATTAGGCTTTTCCTCTAAAGTGCCATTTCCATATATTATGCGGTCATCTATTGTATAATATTAATAAGTATTAAACATGTTGCCAAAAATTTGAGTTTGAAGAAAATCGGTTTACCGGAAGTGTTCAGTTCAGCAAATTTCACAATATATATACACCAACCAGTTTTCATTGTACACTAACTAATCACAAAATTAAACACATTTGTTTAAATATTTTTCCGAATAAATAGATTTAAGGGAGTTCTGGAAGAACTGGAAGGTAATGCTCTCCTCAAGTGTCGTTTTTAGTTTTGATTCTCCCAGCTATATACTTATAATATTGATGCCATTTAAATTTTTTTTTAACTTTGAAGGAAATTTGTTAGTAATAACTATTATAGTAAGATAAAGTTGTGAGTGTTTATTAGAATAGTATTCTAAAATAAATCTTGTCACGCTTCCTTCAAAAAAATATTGAAGACTAAATATTTAGTAAAAATGTTATAAAATACGTAGAAGTGTTTTTTTTATTGTACCGCACTTTTTAGAGTTTTAGTCGATCACTTGGGCAAATTCCTTCATACTTTGCTAATTATCGTAGCTTTCACTTGGTGAATAATTCATCTTCACTACTTGTGCCGTTAAACGATATTCTCTCCCCAAACAGACTGACCTATTCAGTATTAGTTTGGCCTTCTCTTGACATATTATCATTTATATCAGGCCTCTCCAAATCATTAAATCTACCTTGTATACAACGTTTAATTCCGTCCAGCTTAGCCTCACACAAAACTTAATCAGCTAATCTCTGAGCTGATACTTCAATATTCGGCATTATGTCCTTCCAAATTTCTAGCAGTATAGCTCTGTATAAAAGTTCAAGGTTAGTTGCCAAGTAATAAGCCTGGATTACTTTTTTGTTCATTTCTTCCGTTTTGGTCTACTACTTGGTATCGATTTCCAGTATGCGCGAGAAAGGCATTAGCCATCTCCAAGCTCGTATCAGCTCCGTTCTCCTCATCTTGTTCGGCTGTGGCCAATTGTTGGACAGATGCCTGCTTGTACAGCGCTTTGCCGCCAATCATCCTCAGCAGTGGTTCTAAGATGCCTTGGCGAAATCCTGCGGCCCTATATTACGATTTCGAGACCTTCTCACCATAACGGCTGTTTTTTTTTTTTTTTTTGAGCTGACCTTCTCTCCTGGGCGGCGTGGGTATGTGGCGTCACCATCGCCCACCCTTCGGGGTGTAATCAGCCTCTAGCTCTCTAGGTTGGGGAATCCCTCACCACAACCAATCCAATCCTGATCCTTTCCCCTTGCAGGGTTGCCTGTAAGTATCCTAGGTTACTGAACCCCTGTGCTTGAGGCAATGGACAGGAATCAGTACATGGAATCTGTAGATCCATCGGGCGTGCGATCAGTCACCCTAGCTCGTTAGAGTTGGAATACTGAACTACGGGCGCAAGCGTCGTTCCAAGCCAGTTGCTTGCAATTCAGGTTGGATTGGTAGTGGCCATGTTTTAATCAATAACTCCAATGACCGAGGTCATGAGTTGAGCGGGAGGAGGCTTGCAATATAAATTTAACCCCGGTGCCAGCCTGGGAGCGCATTTGTTGGGTGTGCGCGAATTACCAGAGCCTGCTAGGGAGTGCTTTCTCTAGCTTCTGCGAGTGGAGTGTGACCACTATGTGGGATCACTGTGCGCGCTGGTTGAGCGTATCTCAACCTGCCCATAAATGGGCCAAGCGGGAGAGTGCCTGAGTTCGGCACTTCTGCCATGGCGAAGTATTGCACTAACAGTCTCTCCATGGCAGTGACATCCTTCTCTTGTTAAACGACCCCGTTGCTTGCAACGGGGGGACTGGTAAACCCCAAGAAGGTAAGTACGGTCCTTATACTACCCCCGAGTACCGAAGGGAAACGGGTAATATACGGGAAGAATGACCCTCTCCAAAGAGATGGAAACTAAGTCCCACGCCTTGAAAACCCTTTGTGAAGTGTTTGCGTGCTAGTTTAAATGTTATTCGTGTGTTAGGCTCGGAAACCCGCAGGGACGCCAAGCTACCTGAAGAAGTGCCTCTTCCCTTAGGGTTTGTTATTATTACTTGAGAGGGCCTAAAGATTTTTCTTCGATTCGCACTTTTAAAATTGAGTCATTTATATGTTGCAATCTATATTTTTTTTAAAAATGGTGTAAGGTTTACTTTATTATTACTAATTTCCAATGATGTTGACCAAACTAGCATACAGCTTCGAAGAGACATATAAACAAGGTGAATGGAACTGTAGCTCGTAGGTCGGCTCCATATTTTGTGAAGAAGAGAGGCGCCGGGACCAATGGTGCTAAATATACATCAAGTTTATACGGCCAAAATGGAACTTTCAAACAGTTTGTTTCGGCTGGCTACTATAAACCAAGTCAATTCTAAAATGTTAATAATTTACCTTACTAAAAAATGTTACATTTTTATGTTATTTCATTTTATATTTTAAAGTTGAAAGTTTATTTTTGGTTACTGTTCTTGTATTAATAGGAAAATGTAATGTAAATATTATTTTTTACTAGATTAGGAATGTATTTCATTTTGTTTCCTGAATGTAAAATGTTTAGACTGGTATAAGTAATAAGTATTATTCAGATTATTTGATAAATAGAAAATTTAGAATAATTTATTTATTTATATATTTTGTAAGAAATAAAACGTGATCTAAATAATAATATAAAATTAGATTTGGATTTATTTATATTATTTTAATATCTCAATTATTCGTAAAAAATGCGATATATGATCCAAGTGACTGGCGGCTCTTGGTCGCATAACAATTGAGGTTCACATAGTAGAAAAATGATAAGTTAGCTAAGTTAAACAATACCTCAGATTGCAAACACTTTTCAGTATTTCAATAAAATTTGTTTTAAAATGCAGAATATTTTGCAGATATTAATACCAAATATTTTAATTTCATCAAAGGGCTATCATTTTTTTTGCTGCAAAAAAAAACATTTAAGGAAAACTGTATAGTATGCATGATTACTAAACCTCTTATTCAGGATCAAAGAATTTTTATTTTAAATAATCTATCTGGACTTTCATTTGAATGTTTTTGTTGAATACGTGGTTAGTTTCGCAATATTGAATAACATCTGGAATTTTATCTGTCTTCTTCTTAATAATTCTGAACCGTTCCACTAGCATTGTCTGGTTCGTCATATTCCTGCAGAGAGATGACTTCAATTTAAAATTCTGTCTGTTTAGAAGTAGATTGGCATTTCTGTCTTCTTCAGCTGTCTCTTCACAAAACAACTAATATTATCTCAATGTACCTGAATTTTTTTCATAGTAGTAGCCTTGATTTCAATATGATAAATTCAACTAACCATTTCAGCAGAGCACCCAAAACTAGTTCAAAGAAAACTTATCAGAATAAAAAAAAAAGTTTGTTTTTTTACTTATTTATATATTTTAGTCAAATTCATTAAACATTGTAAAGTAATCTGTAGAAGTTTTATAAATACAGTAATCCCTCGACATTCGCGATTTTGAGATTCGCGAGTTTCAGTTATTCACGAATTGATAAATGTGTCTGTTTTCTACATTCGCGTTTCGAATATTCGCGAATTTACGAAGCGTAAAGGAAATCCCAAAATTTATAGTTCAAAAAACTTTTAATGTTTTGAACATATATTATTTTTCTTAATCTGTTTTTGACTGACCTGTTTTACCTGCTAGTTTTGATCATTTTAACACATAAATTACACAAACAAATTTTTTTATTTTATATAAACAATTTTATTTTATTACATACACATACATATATATACTATTTTTTACTTCAAATTACTTTGTTACTTCAAAGAACAACGCCCGCCGCATAAAGAACACAACATGTGACATAATAAGATATAACACCTGTAGAGTAATCATAGTTAAAACTTTAAACATATTAATTTTTAATCAGTTCTTAACCCGCTGTAACATGGCCCGATATAGTAAAAAGTTCGTCAGTTTCAACAGTTCCTATGCTATTTGAGGAAATAGTTGAAATGCTCATCAAATAGGAGGTTGTGGTTTCATAGACTTGAAAATCGACGATATAAAAGAGCTACTGAATTCTCACAATGAAGATTTAAATGAAAATGATTTAGCAGAAATTCTCATTCCCAGAATGAGATAGAAGATAGAATGAGCAAGAAGGTGACAAGGACCATAAATAGGAAATTAACTTATCCGATATCAAAGAAATAATAAAGCTTCATCGGGCGTATAGATGCACTGCACTGCATAGACTCAGTGCACTGTATATGCAGTGCAATATACAGTGTATATACTGTAAAGTAATCTATATTGATCCCGATATGCAAAGAAGCATTCTAAAAGATTAATGGAGGAGGCAATGTCGCCATACTGTGAAGTATCCCAGCAGCTAGGAATAAAAGTAAAGCAAAAATCATAACTGACTTTTTTTCCATATCAAAAAATATGGACGTAGGTACATAGTTACCTAAAACCGTTTGTTAAATTACATTTTATTATTATTAATATTTTTTTTTAAATAATTTTGATTATTATGTATTTCTTTATTAAATAATTAATCATTTATTTAACATAATTTTGTTCACTTGTAAATATACAAGCTATAAAAATTACTATTTAAAGGTAGTTTACCTAGTTTTTTTTTACACTCAAGAACGTAACCCTCTCTTTATCACTAAATATAGTTCTCAACATTCGCGAATATTTTTGAGAACATAACCCTCGCGAATGTCGAAGGATTACTGTATTTCATTTTTAAAATTTATTTTGAATCTAAAAAAAATTTATTGTTTCAGCCAATATTATTTTATTTTTAGAAGTTCAAAAATTAAAATAATTTAAATAGGATGTTATAGTTTTAAATCATTGTTACACTGATGTATTTATGCGAAAAATTTTGCATATCATGATATATAGTTATTTTATTTCATTAAGAACATAATTCAAGCCACTTGAACTTTTTGTCAAAAACTACATAGTCCAAAATAATTAGTTGAATTCGTTTCATATACTGAAACTGAGCTCTGTTTTTCAAGTCAGAGCAGTGACTTCATTTACTTGCATTAGTTATCAAAATTGAATGCAAAATATATATGGCAAACCTTATATCTACATTGAATTTTAAATGGCCTCCCATAAAATTTCTTTTAATTTTGCATCGATATGAAGTCATTTAATTATCTTTTTTTTTAACTTGAGAGTTATAGACACAATTTATCAATTAGACAACTCATCACAACATAACTAATAGTCAACAGAGATAAGACTATTCGATATTCGCCTCCTGAATTAATGACCAATAAACAAATTATCGAAAACTAAAAACACCACCCATTATTTAATCTATACTTTTTAAATTTTCATAAGAATTGTAATTTTTTTTTTTTCTTTAAAATAAATCGAAGTCTTATGATGGATAGAGTTTATCATAAGTTTCTTTTACATATGTAATCTTATCATATTCTTACTTATATTCTACTTTTTGAAAAATTTGTCAGCCAGTTGTCAATTTTCCATATATTCAATGCATTTTAAAGAGAATTCTCTGATGGTTTACATTACAGGATGCGAAAGAAATTGAAATAATTTCACAGTTTTTTTCCCTGAGGCTTCATAATTTCTTTTTCGAAAATGCAATCCTTCTAATATAAGACGTAAATATTTCTGTGATAGAAGCAAAACTGTGTTAGGAATTGTCCAAGTACCTCAATTTCTTTGCGAATTTACATATAATAATAGTATATACTCCAATAATTTATATTCAAATTGAACTACGAGTTAAGTCCCAAGTTCAAGCTATTTTTCCAAGTCTAACAAAATGTAATTGTTCTGTCAGCTAGACATATTGAAAGAAAATTTGCTTTCTTTGCATTATTACAAAACTAAGATAGACAAAATCACAATTAATTTAAATAGATTAAAGAAAAATCCTGTTCTTTACAAATAGCATTATCTGTTATTTAAGACTGATTAATTCCTAAATTTCAAAAATATGAAAAAAAAATTATTACAAAACTAAGATAGACAAAATCACAATTAATTTAAATAGATTAAAGAAAAATCCTGTTCTTTACAAATAGCATTATCTGTTATTTAAGACTGATTAATTCCTTCATCAACAACTCTATCTACGTTCTACTGTTACACTAAAAAACAGCTGAAGGGTTATTCATATTATGGAAAATGTTATTAAAATCAGTTCGCTATAGTGATATGGTGTGAATGTGTTGAGCCGTGGCTACAAAGTAAATCCATTGTTACAAGATCTGTTTTGGTACCCTTGCATACAGATGACGAAATATAGTCGTCAGTATAATTAGTAATGAGTATTGAGATAGTGGTCCGGAGTTTGCCAGGGAAAATTCGCAGAAACCAACTAATTATAACTATTATTGACATCTACTTTCTACTGCAGGTCCTGGTTCAGGTTCGTGCGTGTAGATTTCGGCAGAGGCGATGGCTCGTTCCAGATTTAGATGCTGATATTTATTCTAAAGAAAATATCCGCACTGTGGTGTGCGAGTTAAAAGGATGACAGACATCCGCATTAGAAGAGAGCTCGCAGTTTCATCCACATTTTCTATTAATCCTTAACCAACCCCTTGGGAGGATACCCAAGACAGGCGTTACTGATTTTGAAAAACACTGTGCCACATAGTCAAAAAAAAATATAAGCCACGAACCGTTATCTCTCAGATATTGCAACATAGTTTTATTTGTGCATCACATCGGAGGATCATCACTTTAAGCACGCTTGCCCTGGGGACGCCTGGGTGCTGGCACATATAGAAAAACTTTTTTGTAACAATGTCCTATACAACGTTTATAAATACAAAAAAAAAAAATAGGGAAATAAATAAATTATCTTTGTTAACGGTTTATAGATGAAATTGTGATAACCTTTTGCTCTGTTGTAAAAAAAGGGAACAATCAACTCATTTTAAACTTCTTTTTTTTCAAATAAATGCAATTTCGACTTATCTATTGCATTTAAATAAGAAATCTACTAGGATAAATGGTTGCACATTTCATTGTAAATATGATAACAAAAATTCGTTATCAAATATCTATATTAGCAAATAACTATCATTTTTATCGTGTGCAGTAAAGATAGCTCTTCTTTAATATCAAGTTTAAAAGTAAAGAATATAGAATGATAACTATGTGATCATAAATATTAGTCCAAATACCTGTTGTTTCTCGGGGTTAGTTTTTTTTTTTTAATTTAAGGCGCGTCAACATCTGTGGTCAATGGCGCCCGGAGCCTTCTCAGTGCAGTGCCAGCTTCCGGACAGTGTTCTCTCTCGTTACAGACAACACTGCCCATCATCGGACAGTGAGCTGTAGAGGCTTCTAGGAAGAAAAAATCCTCCTAGGAGAGTAGCAGAGCTGGACTTGAATCCGCGTCCTCCGCGTGAGTCCAGTACGCTAACCACTTTGCTATTCCCTTCCCTTCTGTGTTAGTATTTATTTTATATCACGCTCTGGATTCAATTAAAATACTTCTTAAGTAAATAACTGAACTTCAAACTACACAAAAACTAAATAAATTTTAGTATTTTCTCTTACCTGTATTGTGATCGCAGCTGATTTTTAAACTTAGAGTTTTCGCAGGAAATATAATGTATTGAAATCCCCTGAGCACGAAAAGTGCCGAAGTCTGAACGAAAAATGGGAAGTGTTTATTTTTCGTTTTCTTCACTATTAATCTACCATTTTTTATTTGAAACATTTTTCTGGGAAAAATTCATTGTCGAGGGTTTCGGAAAGGGAGTTTATTTATTTAACGGATTATGAATCCTTTGTACATAGTATATTTAGTTTCACCTATCAACATCAACAAGTAGTATAAATATAAATCTATAAAGAACATTTGAATCTAAAAAATACTTAAAATGTAAGAAATATTTAATATGTAGAAATAAGTATATATATCTAGGTTAATATGTATTAATCTGGATAGTGTAAATCAGTCAAGGAAGGGTTTACCTTGCATTTGGAATTGACTTTCCTTTAATATATATTGAGAAATAATGAAATAACAAAGGACAATAACATTGCCACGGCTTTATGAGAGGGATAGATACCTCAAATAAACCTATATAAAGCAAATAAGTAAAAGTTCAGTAATAAAAAAACATAATCAATCCTGAAATATTAAGATAACAAATAAAATATAACTATATTCAAATATTTGATGGTAAATATTTCTTAATTACAGGGAAAAGGTACGGTGCGAGGGATTTAGTTTATAGAATGTTGGGATTGAAGGACAGAAGAAAATCGGTAACGGCATTTTTAAACTGGATTCTGGAGATATGAAAAATATCTAGTTTGGAACTAAGTTTATTCAGTAATCTTAATGATCGGGGTACTGATGAATTATAGGAGTAGTGATTTCTATATCTTTTGAGTAAAATATCTAGTGAGTTATTTTTATATCTTCTTCTAAAGCAGTGATTTTCATTTGATATATCGGGAAAATTTGTAAAGTTCATTACTTAAATTATTTTCGAATGGAGTCCATAGAATAGTAAGTCATCATGTCAAAATTGAAACTTCTTTAAATTGATTATACGGGCATAACATTGTTATAATAAACGTATGTTAATATAGCAAAATATATTACAAAAGTGTTTGTACATTGCCACGGCTTAAAACAAATGAGAATTCCTAGTATAATATTCAGCAACAGAAATACATCATATGGGTCTATCCCTCAAGGGTGAATTTCTAAATATTATAAAAACAAAGTAACTTCTACTATTCTTCCATTTATACTGCACCCTTTTTCATGTAATATCAAGAACAAATACAAATAGCGAAATGGCTTCAGGCCAACATGTAATACTAGAAAATTAAATTCATAAATATACTCACTTAAAATAACACTCATGAATTTAGATATACATATATTCTTATATATATGTAATGTAAACTCAAAGCAAATCTAATTATTGCACAATACGAGGATGGTACGATAAGTTTCCGACCTAACAAGGAAGAAACAAAAATAATGACATAAATTCATTTTATTTCTCTACAAAATCTCCTCTTTAGTTTAAACATTTGCGCCTCCAGTGCTCTGTATAGGCGCTTTCGTCCAATTCAGCAAAATAGGCGTTCTTCGCTGAAATAACTTCGGAAATGAATCCATATTTTTTCCCAGCATGGAATTTTTTCAGGTTTGGGAAGAGGCTGAAATCCGCAGGGGCCAAGCCTGGTGAATAGAGTGCACTCGGCCCAACTTCAAATTTCAATTCATGAGTTGGCCTTTTAACCATGAACTGAGAGCTTTATGGCTGGGAGCATTGTCCTAATGAAACAGAACTTTCTTCTTCGCCAGACCTGGCCTTTTTTCCCTTAATTTTTTGCTTCAACTGATCCAGAAGGCTCAAATAATATTCGGCGTTAATCGTCCTGCTCTTTTCTAGTTAATCTATCAACAAGATTCCTTTAGTGACCCAAAAAACTGTAGCCATGAACTTCCCTGCAGATGGGCCGCTTTTAATCATTTTTGGCGTTGGTTCTCCCTTATCTGTCTACTGTTTCGATTGCTGTTTGGTCTCGGGTGTATAATAATGGACCCAGCTTTCGACCACAGTAACAAACTGCCTTTTGGGTTGAACTCATAGAGAGCCAAATATTGTTCCGATACTGTCGATAAGGCATTGCAGTTTTTGATCGTGTATCAGCAAACGCGGCTCCCACCTTGCTGACAATTTTCTCATCCCCAAGATTTCAGTTAGGATGTGATACACCCTTTCATTCGATATGCCAGCAATCTGAGTTACCTCTGTCAATTTCAACCGGCGATCATTCATAATGGTTTTGTGGACTTTTGGGTGATTTCTTCAGTTATAGCCGATTTTGTTCCTCCAAAACACTTAGCAACTTGAGTGCTCGTACGATCACGTTTGAAGTCCGCTAGCCAGTTTTTACAGTTGTAAATGAAGGAGCAGGATCCCCCTATGTTACGACTCCGTCTTAATCTTTGTAGGAGATAAACCTTTGATAAAAAAAAAAATTTATCATGGCTCGCACTTCGATTTTTTGCATATTTGAAAAACAGCAAAACTTGATAACTTTAAACTGTCGCAGATGAAAAATAACACAAAGTAGCTCTGACTTATTTATAGTTTATAAGAAAAATGGCATAGTCAAATGGCGCTGCAAGCTTATGGGAAACTTATCCCATACTTGCATTTGCAAATATTGGACTTAAAAGCTACCCTGGTAAGCATTAGCCTATCCTGGTAAGGCTAGATAGCACAGCAGTTCCAAGTTACACCCAATTAATAATAATATTAGTAGTAATAATAATAATTATAATTATTCGTCTGTGAATAATTTTCTTGAAAATGACTACAACATTTCCTTTAAACTTAGAATGCTAATTGCCCAGATACAAACCAATCACTTTTATTTTAAATATTTTGCGCACAAAAAAATAGATTTTAGATAATGAAGTTAGTTAAAGTTGGAGCGCTCTTGAGGACAACAATGTAATCACACATGACCGTAATTTAACTCAGACTAGACTCCAGAATAACGGTTAGACTTGACTCGTTGGAACGTCCGAAGGTTCCAACTCACCAAAATGGCAGACTACTTAAATTGATATAATATTAATGAGGTTATTAACCTCGATCGATTATACTACATTGTGTTGTAGAAAACCTTAGTTGGACCCTTGCTTGTGAAAGCGCCGAAGCATGCACTTTGACAAAAGCCCAAGAGCGAGACGTTCAAGTTTTTAAAAGAAAAATTTTAAGATCAATCTATGGACCAATCCGTGAGGGTGATTGTTGGAGAAGGCGTCATAATATAAAGGAACCGGATTTGGTTAAGGTCATCAAGATCTCAAGGCTATAGTGGGCAGGATATGTGCTCAGAATGGAGGAAAGCGCCATTCCAAGGCGTTCGTAAAGCCAGATGGCTGGGTGGGAAGGCCCAGTTTGAAAATGTTGGCAGTGATGCAAGAACTCTGGACATTAGAAATTGACGAACTGCTGCATTGGATAGGGCAGCGGCTCTTTTTAACTTTTTTTATTTATTTATTTATACAGGCTGAAGCCTATCACTTACAAAATATTATAAGCATCTAAGCTATTATCAATAAACTATGTATAAACTAATATTCATATAAACTCTATACGCTAATAACAAAACAAAATTATTATTGTCATGTATAATTATAACATTTTATAATACAATTTAACATAAATCACATTTGAAAAACAAAAATCTTAATAAACAGAAACTATCTAAAAATTGAAAACGGTTAGAAAAGTAAAATAAAAATAAAATAGATATGAAATTTTAATATAGAAAAGTTATTAAGAAAGTTAAAAGTCTCATTTTAAGAAACATAAAATACAATATTTATTCACATATAAAAGTCATCAAATCATTTTTGAGTAATTAAAGTAAAACGGTGAAAAACTAGACAAATTTATTTAATATTAATATTAATTAATAATAATTTTCAGAGTAGTTTTAGTATTTTTCTGACTGGACAGCAGTTCATAGAGAAAATATCAATTCTATTGCTCTGTTGATTACAGTTATTCATAACTCTATTTATGTTAGAAGATTGTTGATAATTATATCTTTGGTGACTTATTTCAAAGGGAAGGATATTACGAGTACTATAGGAAGGGACATTGATTTAATTAGGGATAGGATATCAATACAGTCTATTTCATTGTTTATTATTTTGGAAAGGAAAAGGATATCGAAATGTTGTCTTCTATTAAAAAGGGTGTTTAAGTTGAAGAAACTGAACAAATTCTCGTAGTCTATATATTGCAGTCCTATTTTGTATGCAACAATTCTGAGAAATATGTTTTGAATTTTTTCAATGAAACCAGAAAGGAGTTTGTAATAAGGTGACCAAATCACTGATGCGTATTCTAATTGAGATCTTACCAAAGAGCAATAAAGATTACACATGGAAGAGATTTTTTTGAAATATTTAATGTGTCTGCTCAAAAAAAAACGAGGGTCTTTAGAAATTTGTGACGTATATAGTCGATTTGTGTAGTCAAAATTACGAAGAGGGAAGAGTCAAAAGTTACACCGATATCTTTAAATACATTAGTCACCTGTAATGTAGTGTCGCAAATTTTGTAATCAGAGTGAATTTTCCTCTTTTCTCTGTAGTAGTTCATCATAAAACATTCACATTTAGTCTGAGGAAATTTTTCTCACATCATTCAACTAATTTGAAGATATTTTGGTATAAAATATCTGTATCACTCTCATTTTTAATAGCTTTAAAAATTTTCAGATCGTCTGCGTATAGTAGAAATTTAACGTCATGGAAAATATATTAATGTATAAATTAAAGAGAAGGGGAACTAGCAAGACCTTGTGGTACTCCAGATTATGCTTCAAAATAAGGAGATAAAGACGAATTAAGTTTGATAAAATAAGATCTATTCGTTAAAAAACTACTTAACCAGTTCAGGAACGATCCATGGAACCCGATGAGTGAAATTTTATGGATGAGGCCATATATACTCGTATTATATACAAAATATAATTTTAAATTTAAGTAAAACAAAAAGATAGTCCGTAATCATATTTCAATAGATTTAACATATTTCGTACAAATAGTGGTAAATATGAGATCGAAATTTGGTGAGAGATTTATAGAGTTTAGAGAGGAAAAGCGACCTTGAAAAAATTAATTCTACAGATTTGAATTTTTCATCTTTTAGTGATATTGATCAAGCATTATACATTATTTAAAAATCTGTTAGGAAACGTGGAGTTAAAAATTTGTAAATCATTAAAGTGAATTAGAAAATTTAAAGAAGCAGAAATCTACTTTTGCTGCACAACATAAATGGTCGGAGATGGAAAAATCTTAAAAGACAAGATCAAGTTGTTTTTGATACTTGGAACAGTTTGCCTGATACTTATATTCAATTAAATACTTCGATTTTCGGATCGACATTATTTATGCGAAAAGACATTTTCCAATATGAATTTTATTAAAAATACACTAAGAAATCAGCTGATCAATGTGAGTCTGCCATCTTGTTTAAAAATGAAAGTAATGTCATATTTATCGAATTTCGACAAACTTTTTCCAGAAATTCAACAACAAAAAGCTCATTAGAAACTAAATATTGTTCTTTTTTTTTTATTGAAGTATATATTTTAATTTTTGTTATTCATACAAGTTAAATTTATTATAGAATATTTGAAATTCCAGCATACTGTTTAACGAAAGAAAAATGTTAATTTTCATATGTAAGAATCACTTTCTCTTATTAATAATATTAAGAGGAAGTGTTACGTTCGTGCCAGATTTTCGAAATTGAGTTTTCACCGGAAATAGACGTTTTGAGGTCCCCTGAGTACCAAAAAGTGGTTTTTAGCAAATGGTCTGTGTGTGTGTGTGTCTATGTATGTGAACAGCATAGCTCAAAAACGAAAAATCGAAGAAAGTGCAAACTTGATATTCCATTTAGTCATCACCATGGGATCCGACAGCGGATCGCGCTACCTACTTAAAATTAAGGAGAATAGATGTAACGTGAAGAGCTACAAACTCCGGTTATAAGAAAAGTTTTTTAACTGAAAATTATGAATTCCTTTGAGTTATTTTTGTGGATGTTCAACATCAATTTTATTTTGTCCCACTAGTATAAATGCCCAAATACAAAATGGTGGATCTTGCATTTCTGCCTAATTCACTTTTGCATTCTTTTTCAATAATGGAATGAAAATTCTGAATTTTCCTTTATAGCTTTCATTAATTATATAAAGTAGGAAATATTATGTTACAGATAACTTGATTTTTTGCATTTTTTTTATAAAAATTTTTATTGCACAATTTGATAATTTATAAAATACCTACGGAGGAAAAATTATTAAAAAAATTCTAAACTAGACTTTCCAGAGAAATAATTAGCTATAAATAATTAAGTAATCACAGTGGAGAAGTGAAGGTGTCAAATGTGAGCGTGGTCAACATGATAATTCCAAATTTCTGATTGGCTTAACATACACGCCCATATTTGACACCTTCATTTCTACACTGTGACTGCTTAATTATTTATAGCTAAACAATTCTCTGAAAAATCTAGCTTATAACTTTTTTACCAATTTTCCTTTCGTAGGTATTTTCTAAATTATCACATTCTGGAATAAAACATTTTTATTAAAAAAATGCAAAAAATCAAAATCAAGTTATTTCTAACATAATATTTCCTGCTTTATATAATTAATGAGAGCTACAAAGGAAAATTCAGAACTTTTCATTCCATTATTGAAAAAGAAAGCAAAAGAGAATTAGGCAGAAATGCAAGATCCGCCATTTTATATTTGGCTATTTATACTAATGTAATAAAATAAAATTTATGTTGAACATCCCAAAAAATTTCTCTAAGGAATTTATAATTTTAGTTTTAAAACTTCTTAGACCTGGAGTTGTAGCTATTCATTATATTGTCCTTAATTTTATGTTGTAAAAGAACAGTCTAGCTTTGTAGACTATAAATAGTACTATAAAGATGGAAATCTAAGGAAGAGCTATGTAATTCAATTAAAATGTAGTTTATCGCTACAACATAAAAAGAGGAATCGAACTAATTATTAGTACAATTAAACAAATAAATTATAAAAAGTAGAAGCGTTATAGGTATATTAGAGTTCGAATATCTAGAGACATTGATGTATACATCCGAATTAAATGTGACTGTAAATATGTATGTGATGTAAGAAGGTAAAACTCAAAAACCATAGAAAATTTATATTGTATATTGTTTAACATAAATTTACACTTCAATGAATTTTAGTTTTTCTTCAATTTTCTGCATTAACCCAGAAGAAAGTAGTAAGTAAGCTCTTTTAATTTTCACCTTAATTTATTTATTTATTTTATAGCAGTAATTAAGTTAGGTATCAAGATCCTATTAAATTTACTGAATTAAGCATTCATCGGAAGCATTTGAGGTTCCCTAAGTTTGAAAATATAAAGTTTTTACCGAATGTTCTGAGTTAAACGTAAATTTTCGTCAATTTCTACTTCCTGTTACTCCTACTAGTAAGAGGAAGTATTGTAATCGTGTCAAATTTTCGATATTGAGTTTTCACCAGAAATATCCGTTTTGAGGTCCCCTGAGTCCAAAAAAGTGGTTTTTAGCAAATGGTCTGTGTGTGTGTGTGTGTGTGTTTATATGTATATGTATGTATGTGAACAGCACAGCTCATAAATGAAAAATCGTAGAAAGTTCAAACTTGATATTCCGTTTAGGTATCACCATGGGATCCGACAGTGGGTCATCTGTCAAAATTCCTCAACCGGAAGTACCCCTTTACTAGTTGTTTTTTTTACGTTTTTGCGATTTTCTCAAAAATGCCTCCAAGGATTTTCTTCAAACTTGGAATATCGACTACACAAACTAACAGCTACAACTTCTATTTTAAACATTTCTCTGGGAAAATTCATTTAAGGGCACTTCTGGGGGATGGGTGGGATTAGGTTTTCATCTAATGTGGTAAACAATTCTATCATCTAAATAATGTTAATTAAAATTAAATATGTAGTTGAAATTCCGAGTTTGAAAAAATCGGATACCCGGAAGTGCGTTTACTTTACCACTTTACTAAATGATTTTTTTCACTTTTTCGCGATTTTCTCAAAAATGGCTCCGACGATTTTCTTGAAACAACTTATATAAACTAAACATACAAAGATCTAAACATAACTTTTATTTAAACATTTCTTGGGAAAATTCATTTAAGGGCACTTTTGGGGGAGGAGTAGGGTTACAGCTTCCTCTAAAATGCTATCATAGTTGATTATACAATTCTATCATCCAAACAAAATTAATTAGAAATAAATAGATTGTTAAAATTCCAAGCTTCCAAACCGGAAGTGCGCTTTTACTGAACAGTTTTTTCAGTTTTCGACGAATTTCGTTATATTTGGTATACAAACTATAACCTTTGTCAATTATAATTTTGAGAACAGGAGTAAGAGAAACTTGTGTGAGTGTTTCACACAAGATTTTTTTTTTTTTTTTTTTGAAAACGGTCCAACAATTTTTCTTGTTGTATTATTAATTGTTGCAAATTTGTATTTGAATAATATTCTGAATCGATCAGTAAAACTGCACTTTTGATTAATCTTGTTTTTTCAAACTTGAAATTCTAGCAATGCGAACACTTTAGGGATCTCAGCTGATATAACCTAGAAACTCGCGCGTTCAAAAGGAGGTTCAGCACTAAGACCTTAGCTGGGCCAATTGCGCACCTGATTAACCTAAATTATAGATATTAAAAAAATATATATTCTTGAGGAATTTGGTCAGTTTAAATAAAACAAACTTTACTTCGCCAACGTTTTGTTTTATATTAAGACATCATCAGGTTACAAAAAACAATAAATACACTCCTTTTATGATACAAAACAAAAAAAAGGTGAAATTGACCACAATAATTTATATCATATATAAGCAGCATACCTGAGTTTTTTCTACAATAAAATATAGTTATGGATGCCAAAATATAATTCCATGAATTAGGCAATCAACAAATTTAAATTACATAAGAAATTACAATACTTCCTGTAAACAAACGTTAGAAAGGGTAAACAAAAAAAACAAATACCTTATTATAATATGGCATAGATAGTCCGTCAGCCGGAATTCCATGTGAAAAGGAAGACAAAAATTATAGAAAATCAAATTAAAAAAGAAATAAAAAGGAAATAATTAAAAATTAAATTCCTGAACAAGACTGTAACTATAATGCCAAAAGTAACAAGTGCCAACCCTTACAATTTAGTATGTTGAGCATATTGACGAGTTGAACAACAGTTAGACAAGAAACCCCGAGATATTGCACACGAAACGCTGACAAAATAAGACACAGAAAGTGAACAGTTTTCCCTTAAATTCAGATGACACAAACAGCAGATATAAAAATAATAGTTCAGCCATTGGTAGTTGATCATTTGCTCCACCTCATTCTGCCAAGCAAAGTGTTGGGTGTGGATGCCAACTCAGATATTAGTGCCATCTCAGCTCGAGTAGCAATAGAAAAGAAAAAGATATTTCAAGGATGTAGGGCGCTTATGGCCATAAGTCCGTCGATGCTGCCTCCTCCCAAAAATAGTTCAGCCCTCATTTTGAAGACTGAACGCAATTCATTTAACGTAATAACGTTCAAAGAATTGCGTTGTTCCTGTTTAAAGGAAGATTATTGGACAAAGTTTCGAGAAAATCGTGAAAACTGAAAAAACTTTCAGAAATGTCGTACTTTCCGTTGACGAATTTTGACTGATACATTCTTTGACATTCCAACTTAAACAGAATTTCAAATTTGTGATATACTTACAGGTTTCCAACACATACATTTGTCAAAAAAAAAAAAAATTCTGCTTGAAATTTATACTTGTGGAAAAACTGAATTTTGAAAATTCACTATTTCAATATTTATCAATAATATTTCTCAATATTTCACAATAATAATTAGAAAGGAACTATCTAATTTGATAATTAAATAAAATAAAAACATTATACTGTTTCATAAATAAACAAATAATAGAACTGGTAGGCGCTTAAAGTAAGCAATCATTATTACCAAAATTATATGGCAGACACTAAAACAGTTAAGTGAAAGAACTAATATTTACATGAATAAATTAGTGTAAATAACATTTACAAACTTCCCACACACGGTAGCTGCTGTTTATATAGAATTTTCAAAAATAACTTTCAAATATCTGTATTTTTATTTTTTATTGTTTTATTTTAAAAAAATTCAAGAACTAACTAAATATTGCTCTGCCTAGAATTAACAGAGTTATACTAGTCAGCAATATACACTGCTATTAAGAGGTTAGTTTGATTTTGGAAAAATATTATTTAAAAGATAAAAGTTATCGATCTTGCCAAGTTCCTTGAACAATTTTCGTCTTTAACCCCGTGGAATAGATAAAAAAAAAAATCTGGTGTGAAACACCCACACAACTTTCTCTTACTCCAGTTCTCAAAATTATAATTGACTAATTTTATAGTTTGTATATCAAATTTAATGAAATTCGTCGCAAACTGAAAAAACTGTCCAGTAAAAGCGCACTTCCGGTTCACTAATTTTCTTGAAACTCGGAATTTTGGCCATCTATTTATTTCTAATTAATTTTGTTTGGATGGTAGAATTGTATCAAGTATGATAAGCACTTCAGAGAAAAACATAACCTCACCCCACCTCCAAAAATGCCTTTAAATGAATTTTCCCAAAGAAATGTTTTAAATAAAAGTTGTAGATATTTGTATGTTTAGTTTATGTACAAAGTTTCAAGAAAATTGTCGGAGCAATTTTTCAGAAAATCACGAAAAAGTGAAAAAATTATTTAGTAAGGTGGTAATCTAAGCGCACACCCGGTTGTCCGATTTTTTTGAAACACGGAATTTCAACAATATATTCAACTCTTATTAACATTATTTAGATGATAGAATTGTTTAATAAACTGAAATAGCACTTTTAGATGAAAACCTAACCCCACACCTCCCCCATAACTGCCCTTAAATGAATTTTCCCGGAGAAATGTTTCAAATAAAATTTGTAGCTCTCTGTATGTATAGTCGATATACTAAGCTTGAAGAAAATCGTAAGAGCCATTTTTGAGAAAAACGCAAAAAAGTAAAAAAAACAACTACTAGTAAAGTGGTATTTCCGGTTGAGGAATTTTGACAGATGACCCGCTGTCAGATCCTACGGTGATACTTAAATGGAATATCAAGTTTAAACTTTCTACGGTTTTTCATTTTTGAGCTATGCTGTTCATATACATACATACACACACACACACACACAGACCATTTGCTAAAAATCACTTTTTTGGACTCAGAGGAGCCCAAAACGGATATTTCCGGTGAAAACTCGATATCGAAAATTTGACACGATTACAATACTTTTTACTAGGAGGAAGAGAAAGTAAAAATTAAATTCAAAAGTTCAAGCGACGGTCCTGGCCATCAAATTTGGTTGCGAAATGTGTTATTTGTAAACATAAATATATTGGGGTTATATAAAATATATTTAAAAAACGAATCTCAAACTGATTTGCAAAATTATCTCTAACAAAGTGCTATTTTAGTTTATTTATACAATTCTATCATCTAAATAATATTAATTCAAATTAAATATGTTTCCAAAATACCAACTTAAAAAAAAAAATCTGGTGTGAAACATTCACACAACTTTCTCTTACTCCAGTTATCAAAATTATAATTGACAAATTTTATAGTTTGTGTACCAAATTAATTCAAATACGACGAAAACTGAAAAAACCATTCAGTAAAAGCCCACTTCCGGTTAACTAATTTTCTTGAAACTCTGAATTTTGGCCATCCATTTATTGCTAATTAATTTTGTTTGTATGATAGAATTGTATAATCAACTATGATCGCACTTAAGAGAAAAACATAACCCCACCCCTTCCCTAAAAGTGACATTAAATAAATTTTCTTAGAGAAATGTTTTAAATAAAAGTTGTAGCTCTTTATATGTGTAGTTGATATACCAAGTTGAAAAAATCGTTGAGCCATTTTTGAGAAAATTGCAAAAAAGTAAAAAAACAACTAGTAAAGTGGTACTTCCGGTTGAGGAATTTTGACAGATAACGTATGTCAGATCCCATGGTGATACCTAAACGGAATATCAAGTTTCAACTTTCTACGGTTTTTCGTTTTTGAGCTATGCTGTTCACATACACACACACAGACACACACACACACAGACACACACACACACACAGACCATTTGCTAAAAACCACTTTTTTGGACTTAGGGGACCTCAGAACTGATATTTCCGGTGTAAACTCGATATCGAATATTTGACACGATTACAATACTTCCTCTTACTAGGGGTAAGAGAAAGTAAAAATCGCTTGACTAAAAGTGCATTATTAGACTGGATCAGTTTTCTGTGATTTTTTCTCAAAAAATAGTTTAAACAATTTTTTTTAAAATTACAATATATCAACTACACATTTATTTGAAACATTTCTCCCAGAAAATGCATTTAAGAGAGTTTTTTGTGGGGAAGGGGATTGATAGGTTTATGTTTTCTCTAAAGTGCTATTTTAGTTTATTTATACAATTATGTCATGTAAATAATATTAATTAGAATTAATTATGTTGACAAAATTCGAAATTTGAAGAACTGAAAATGCGTTACTTTCAGTATTCAGCGATTTTCTCCAGAAAAAACATCAACACATTCCATTAAATTTATTATACTAACTATAAATACAGAGATCTAACACTTCTGTACAATACTTTTTTTCCGAGACTGTCCTATTAAAGAAAGTTTGGGCGATAGAGAAATTATGCTTTTCTTAAAAAAAAAAAAAAATCATTTTAATAAGTTTAATGAGTTTAATAAACTCATTGTTACAAAATTGAAGACAACTAAACATTTGTTGAATATTTGGAGGGGGGTCCGCAATGTTTACTTTTAATTTAAATTTACATTTTAACTTAATCTAATTTTAACTAAACATTTACTTACACAAAATAAGTTTCAAGAAAATTTGTACAGTGAGTAGAAGTTGTATAGTGTGTTGCCGCACCAGATCTTGGTAATTTTTATTATAACTATTATTTTATTAATTATTTATTCATTTTCCTTTTTTTTTTTTTAATTTAAAGAGCTTTCTCAGTGCACTGCCGGCCTGGAAATTGCTCTCAACGCTAGAGGCAACACTGTAGAGGCTCCTATGAAGAAAAAAAATTTAAGGGTAGCACTGGACTCGAACCTGGGTCCTCCGAGTGAGAGTCCAACGCGCTAACCACTGAGCTAATCTCTTCCTTAATTTTTCCTCTTTTACTAGAGGAAGTAATTTTATTTTCTTGTAACTTTATTTAATTATTCTGAATTTTTTATGTGTACACAGTTTTTTCCTTTCTCTTACTCCTAGTAAAAGGAAGTATTATAATCGCTTTATTTTTTTTTATTTTTCTTTAATTTCCGGCCAGTCAAGATAATATAGTTTTTTTTTTAATTCAATTAGTATTTACTTGTTTATTTCCTTCATTGCTTTATAAGGATGTATTGTGCTCGTGTCAAATTTTCCCTTATTATGATTCCTCAAAAATATATATTTTTATGTTCCGCTGAATATATATATAAAAAAAAAAAGTTTTAGGTTAGAATTGTGTATGTATGGACGAATTATAATATGTGATAAATGAAACCTCACAGTAAGCACAAATTGTTTATTTTTCACCACAATGAGTACCAACAAGAACGAAAGATCCGGCAACGGATGTGTGACTTGAATAATATTTTTTTTTTTTAGTTTTTCTCGAAATCTGCAACAATGTTTTTATATATAATCCTATTGCTTTTATTGTTACTGTCTTTACTGATAAATGTTTGCATACAAAATAGGAAGAACACTATATTACTTAACTACATGATACTGACTGCATCTTTGATGTTTGACTACATCTTGGTCGATTGACCGTCAGAGCAGTCATCAATAAATTCTAAAATAAATATAAATTATTCTTCTAAAATAAAGAATTTTTCCTTTGGGAATGTTAAAATAACATTCAAAAATATAAATAAAACCTTGATGTTTCATTATTTGCAATGACAACGGAACATAGCTGAGTGAAACTCAAAAATACAAACACAAATTAATAAGAAATAAAACAAAATAAAATTAAATATAAATAAATAAAATACAATGTTCAGAGAGAATAGTATAAAAGCTCAGTAGATAACTTAATTCACAAAAAAAAAACTTAAGCAAAATATATTCCAGTCTCATGGAGATAAAATTAAAATGAAAATAAACTTGCATTAAGCCATAATTCTTCTGGCTTTAGCACGAAAAATTTGACAGAGCCATCCACAGTCTTTACCATTTAAATAGCGTATCATTTCCTCTCCCGTTAATTGTTGATTGGTAAGCCATTTAGCTCTTACACAAGACCAGCCTTGGACAGATAACAATAAAATGATAAGTTCTATCAACTAACTCCAAATTATATAATTCACAACAATCCCTTGTCCTCATTACAAAAAGGTGTATTACCACAATATTTATCACACCCCGTCGAGCTTTCATGATCCATCTGTGGAGTTCCAGACGTGTATTACTAGTGACATAAATGGCGCTTCCCTAAGCTGAACTCCAACTCACTGTACACAGGATAACGCTCATTCTCCTCAACACCTGCCCTAAATTTATTTTCAAACTGGCATCGAACAGTCTCTCTAAATCGGCTGAAAACACTACTCCATTCATTTAAATTGCTCAAGTTTAACCTTGCGCAATGGCAATAAGGTAATCAATGAAGGTTTCCTGAGGTAGGATTATTGCTAGTTGAAAACATTTACCTGTTTATTAATTTTATTTCAAACTTTTTTTCTAATAAAATTAATATTAGATGAATTCTAAGGGAAACTGACGATTTAGACTTCCCTCATTATGCACATCAATACGATGCCACTTCCTGGCGAAAATTAAGGGAAAGATGCATGGACAATCAAAAATATAGAAGAAAATTACAGTAAAAGTACGTTCAATCATTTTGTGAATATTTCGCACCAGACTTTTTATTGTATATGTGTGTAATTAATAAGAAGAGTAGTGGGAGGGTCCACTCCTGGGCTTGTATGAGCGTATATCAGTTATTAAATGAGAGCTTAGCAATGATCATGTTACTTAAACTTGACCTGATTTCCTATACATTAAAATAGTACCAGAAGTATTGCGAACGTGTGAAATTTTCCATATTAAGTTTTAAGGTCTCTGAAAAAGTGATATTTAGAAATTGAAGTACTAACCTGATATTTCGTTTTATCATCTACCAGAGTACCACCAAACAATGGCGCGTTTTGGTTAAAAAGCGTTCAAACGGAAGTATCACAGTACTGGATAGATTTTTCAGATTTTCGGAGAAAATTCGTTTTACGGTGGCGTCAGTGTGGCTGATATTGAGCTTTCCACTAAAGTGCCGTATATTATATATAATCTTATTATCTATATATCAGCACAATATATAATTCCCTGGAGGGACCGAAGATGGCGTTGTGAATTGTGCCAATATTGGAGCAGATGACATATTTAGATGGTCCAAAAGATAAATGCATTAAAATGAATGATTCCAAGACGGATTGTGGACGAACTGTGCTTCTCAGTTGCTCCAGGTGGAAAAGAGTACGCTCACATTTAGTCAAGACTGAATGTGGCAGCATAATCTTCCCACCTTTGACAAAATGTCTTGGACTCCACATTTCTGTAGATCTGCGCTGGAAAGAACATATAGGTTCACTGGCTCCTAAACTTTCGAGCATTGTATTTCTTTTAAAAAAATTAACTCTAATCCTCAATCTCGGGGCTTTGAAAGTAGTATATTTTGGAAAATTCCACTCAATGGCTTCCTATGGGATAATGTTTTGAGGAAACAGCCCATGTACATCAAGAATTTTCCGCATCCAAAAAAAAGTGCTATTCGTGCTATAGTTAAAGCAGATGCATTTTAAAAATAATAAAAATCCTCACGGTTTTCAGCTCTTTATATCTTTTCCATCTGTTCATGTTTCTACAAAATTAGAAATAATTATAAACACCTTCAATCATAAACATAATACTAGGAACCGTAACCACTTTCCTTTTCCTCAAGCAAACCACTCATTTTTCACTCATCTTCTTATTTATTTATGGGAAGGAAAATATTTAATGCACTTCCAAATGAAATTTTTATCTTCACCAACAATGAAATTGTTTAAATCTAAATTAAAAACTATGCTCCTGGATAAAGTAATATATGATTTGGATGATTTACTTACATAGAATCGCTTTGTAAAAAAGTTATTATTAGATTGTTTAATGTATTGACATGTCTTGTTCATACAAGTGTATGTAGAAATGAAGATTAATAAGGATTATTATTATTATTATCATTTATATTGATAAGAATTAAAATGATTGTCAAAAAAGTTTTAGAATTGTTCTGGGTGTGACGTTCTTACCTTATTTGTAGTTTTTAGTTTAAATTCTCCCAGCTTTACGTATAATATTGAAGTCAGTTAAATTTAGTAATTTCTAACTTTGAAGGAAGTTTATATATAGCAATGCAAATTTTAATTAATTAATTCATTATAACTATGTAAATTGGCTGTAAAAGGAAGTCGTGCATTTCGCATCAAACTTTTTTTTTGTGAGTCATTTGTTTAAAAAACAAAACCCAGTATGAAAAACTCACACGATTATTTCTAACTACAAATTGATACAATTATATTATATAAAATGACAATTATTTTCAAACATCAAATTTTACTCATTTGTACTAACATAAATTTAGTGATGGGGGGGCGACCAAGTATTAACCTAACGACCAGGTAAATAGAGGAGAAATGATTCCATTATTGTCCAAAAGAGCGCGCAAATAACATTGAATCAGTCAAAAATAAAATTGAAAGTTTAGTGTTACAAATTCCGCACAGCTACCGGAAAATAATTTTTGTTTTTGAAAAATGTTTCAAATAAAAGATATAGGTTATAACCTGTGCAGTTATCATTTCAATTTAAAGGAAATCGTTATAGTCGAAAAAATTAAAAAAAAAAAAAAACAACATTCAAATAACCTATTCTGGTAAAGTCACACGGCTGTTTAACCGAGTTTCTACAAATTTTCTAGCGTTGCTTCTATTATATTTATGATTATTCTATAGAAGTTCAAACATTCTTTAACAAAAAAAAAATTAAAGATTCTAAAGGCGTAAGTGGAACTTGTATGAAAATATTTTTAAATCTAGAAAAGTGTGTAAATTAGTCTTTTTAAGTAAGTCTGGAAAATAATTAGCTGTATAAAATAGAAAAGATTTTTCTTCTTCATTTTCATTTGCTACAACCAGAAAATAAAAATTCTACTCTCTAAATAAAAACAAAAATAAATTATTAATCTATAATTGTTATTTTGAACGCTATTATATAGTTCAGCAGTAGCATTTATTGAAATGAAGGTCATGGGCAATTATAATTTCAAGGTCCTATATGTTTTTTTTTAATTTTAATTTTAATTTTATATTAACATGTAAGAAGAGACTATCATTTATACATTTGTAAATATCTTTAATCAGTAATTTTCTTGTAATTCTCTGTTGGAATTGGTAGCAGGTGGAAAAATCAATAATATCCTCTGCACTACAGCACGCATACATACCAAAGTAGTGGGGTTTTCCTCCCAATCATTGATTGGTGCAACCAGAGTAGAATTTAGTGTATCTAGCGATTGGCGAGGAGTGGCGCTGTTAGCGAGCCACCGATTGCCCCGAAACTGGTGCTCGGGCCACAAACAGCCATGGCTGGAATACGTACGATAAAGGACTGGCCAACTTGTAACACCAACAACCAGTCGAGTGGTTAACACAGATAACTGTAAAATAAAAAAAAATACTTGCCTGCCAGTACAATCTTGTATAGAGCCCACTCCAGTTCTGATGTAACTATAGAGAAAGTGCCTTATCATCCTCAATATAGATACAGTTTTTATTTACCAACCATAAGGTGAGTGTTTTTAAACAAATATTTATTTATTTAATATTTGATTTCAATAAATTATAGTTTAATACTATTAAATAATAGAATCATAGCTCACAAGCTTTACTTTACAACATTAATTAAACATACTACTAATTGCAGACATCAAATATTTACTCTTTAAAGTATAGATTCAGTTTTTCATTTATTAAATTTATAAAACAATTTATTGTGCACATCTTTAATGAAAACGTATTACCTGAAATTGAAGCTGTGTTTTTTCTGCAGTTATTTTATTAATTATTAATTGCACTATTAATTTTTTTTATTATTAATTTTTTTTTTAGTAACCATGGGAGCGAGTGCAGCATTACTGCATATTTCCGCATTTTCCCTATATCTATATGTTATATATTTTCTACATATACAAAATGCAACGAAAGGATTAACATCAGAAGATAAAACTATTAAAACTATTGCTATGTTTTCTGGAAGGTTCCTTACAAACTGGACATATGTAAGTAAATATTAGTTATATTATTTCATTAAATAGTGCTTAATTTCTGCCATTAATTACTGACTTAATGTTTTTACTCTGGCATTTTAAAAATATATATCCCTTTCTATATAACTGTTTCTCATTTATTTTACAGTCTGTTAATCTTTGAACTTGTTCTTTAAACAGTCTTCCATTATTTATTAACATTGAATATTTCAATTGTATTTAATAACTAAGAATATAATATAATTGAATATAATTTATGTTTCAGGCCATCCAAGAAATATATTTCTTTATGTGTATACTACAACATTTATTAAGTTTGTTATCAGCAAACAAAATTAAAGATAAATTAACCAAATATTCTGACTATCTATTTACAAGCATTGCTACACCAATGGCATTGGTAAATATTATTATTTTTATTTTTTTTTTTAAATAAAATGGAGAAGTATTCACAAAACACAAATTAAATTATTTTAAGATGGTGCTTAAATGGATAGAATTTGTGTTTTATTTGATAGTTTTTAAAGAGAAGAACTCCTAGTTTTTGGACTATAACTTTCTAATTTTCATTAATTTAATTCTAATGAAATTAACGGTTAAAACACAAATCAAAATCGTCATTCTTATTTCTATATTATGATGTAATGCAAATGAAAATACAAGGAACTAGGAAACCAGTCTGTTAAATGTTATTACTTCCAATCGGGAAGGGAAAGCTGAACAAAATTGATTTCACAATATTTATTTTTATATAATTTATTACTTTCTCTTAATAATGTAAGAGAGAAAGGTATTATGTGTAAAATTTCGAAATTGAGTTCTTACCGTTAATACACGTGTTTTGAAAGTCTTTCAAGTTTCAAACAAATATTCGTGAAGATTTGTAAGTGTTAAGGTGAACAACATAACTCAAAAATCGTTAAACCCAAAGAACACCCTTCAGCAGTAAATTTTTTTGTTTACCTGTCCAGTGAAATTTTCTAGAAAACAGACCCAATGATTTCCTTAAAACCTATTATATAGGTTAAGATCACAAACATTGCAATAAAGAAACTGTTAATTGAAACATTTCCCTAAATGTTTCCCTTTCTAAATATTTTATATTAGAATTGTTCTCCTAAAGCAGTGACATTTAATTTTCTGTCGACTAAGATGAAAGATGAGATCATCTTAAGAAGAAAATTTACAATTTTAAGCTTGAGAATCGCAGAAAGAGAAATTCACATGAGTTAATTTAGCTTTTTTTTATGACTTCACTTTTTATTATTACAAAGGAAGAATCAAAATGTTTAATAAATTGTAAGTTATTTCAAAAAGAATCTCTATACAATTTCAAATATAATCTGATTACGAGATTTCCCAATAAAAATCTGAAGAAATTTGGAATCATAATTCAAAAACCATAAAATTTTGATTTAATTTCAATTCAAGAATTATGCGTGTTTTAACATTTGAAATATATGTAAAATTAACTGAATTTACATAATTCATTCACATAAATTATTGAGGCCAACATTTTTATCAGTTCATTGAAAAAAATAAAATATTTAATATTAATTATTTCATAATCAATGTTGTGAAATACAAAATTCTTTAAATAATAGAAAAATATTTGTTTTCCATAACCACTAATAATATTATAAATAAACATTATTCTGAGGAAAAAAAGTAGTAATTAAGTGAATAGAAATTATTCTATATAGGTATTTTCTTTACGTCATAAGTAATATTTATAGAAAATAATAATTTAATATACAAAAATATTTTAATGAACTACACTTCAAACGAGACTGTTCAGTGTTTTTAGCTCAAGGACGTGAAATAGATTTCTTTTGAATGACAATTGGGCGCATTGTAATATTCAGTAATTTATTCTAGTTATGTTTAAATTTGAAAAAATTTTACACCATATTTATTATTATACTAATAACGTGCAATAATATTACTTTAACAAAATAAATTCTTGCCCTTATTTGCTTTCCTTTCTAATCCGTAATTTCATAAATAATTAGTACTATTTAATATCGTATAATTTGTGTTATTTGTAATATTTATGATATATTTAGAATATTTATGATATATTTAGCAAAGTAAATTGTTTTTCGTTAGTTCAATAAAAATTCTATTTCGATAATTTGATAATCGCAATACTTTCTCTTATGTAAGAGAAATAAAAGAATATTGCACGAATAATTGTGAAACTACCAGACACTTGATATTAAAATTAGAAATCACCAGTGGGGATTGGATTGAAAGATTTCATTCAAAAACTTATCAATTTTATTGAAACGACTTTTAAATTTTTCGCTACTTTCTCAAAAAAAAGGCTCCAACGATTTTAATATATATTAATTAATATATATATTAATTACACATAAATAGGCATTTGTTTGAATTTTTTTCCTTTTAAAATTAATATTAGAAGAAGTGTTCTGGGAGTTGAGTTATCATGATTTTCTCAAAAGTTTGCCTTTATTGTACTGAAATAAAGGTAGGTTTTGGTGTAGTGGTTATGAGCATGGACTTGTAACTGGGAGGTTCCCAGTTCGAATCCGGGCATATTAACTGTTAAATTTTAATTCGTTTAAAAAAATTTATTAGTGAAGTATTTGCTTCCGGTCACGTCTATGACATCTAATTTTGATAGTTGGACGTTAAATCCGCCTGAAAAAAATTACTTTATGTACTTTAGTTTACTGATGTCTCATCTACCTACTTTGTAGGGTACACAGTACAAAACAAATTCAAAAGTTGAAAGGAATTTGTCAGTTTGTGAATAACATGTAAGAAAAAGTCATGGCTGTTTGTTTCATACCAGATTTTTTACTTTCTCTTACTAATTTAAGAGGAATTAGGGCGATCATGTCAAATTTTCTATATCGAGTTTTCACCGGAAATATACGTTTTGAGTTGCCCTGAGTTCGAAAAAGTGGTTTTTTTAGAAAATCGTCTCCGTTTGTGTGTATGTATGCATATATGTATGTGAACTGCACAACAGAAAGTTCAAATAGGACATTCCGCATGGGTATCACTATGGAATTAGAGGAGGATATTATCTGTTTTCCGTTTTTACGATTTTCTTGATAACAGCTCTAACGATTTTGTTTAAACTTCGTATATCAACTAAACTTATAATGAGCTATCACTTTTATTTTAAACGTTTCTCCAAGAAATTTCAAAGGGCTTTTGTTGTAGAGATGTGATTATGTTTTTCCTCTAATGTACTATTTCACTTGGCTATACAATTCTATCATCTAAATAAAATTAAATAGAAATAAATTGTTGACCATATTCCGAGTTTGAAGAAAATCGGTTGACAGGAAGTACGTTTTTACTGAACAGTTTATACAATATCCTGTGATTTTCTCCATAAAAACACCAATGGATTTCATTAAATTTGTTATTCCAACTTTTATTCCGTGGAAAAGTTCATTTAAAAACGTTTTTGTGGAGGGAAAGGTTAGGCTTTCCTTAAAAAAAAGTCATTTAAATAAGTTTAGATGGTCGTATTGAAATAAAATTTAAGGCAAGTAAATAAACATTTAATAAACATTATGTTTGGAGAAAATTTGTCAGATATAACTAGGATTTTTCAGCTACCAAATTAGGTGTCATGGACGGGAGCGAGAAGTACTACTTTACCATTAAACATTTAGCGTTATACGTGGGGCTCGAACTGGGGAGCTCCCAGTTTCAAGTCCATGCTAGTAACTAGTGATGGGACAGTTCGAGCGGAGTCGGTTCACTGGAACGAATCCAGTAGCGGAACGAGTTGATTCAAATCCCTATTTTTAAATAAACTGATTCCAGCAATATTAAATGAAATTTTTATTATTTAAAATTAAATTAAGGCAGGTATAGCACGAAAATTAAGTATTAAACTGAGTTGTGGCCATGTTGAAAGAACCAGTGACAGGATTCTAACTTAATATTTTGTAACCTCAAACCATATTAACAATCCTGGTGAGCTTAAAATACAGATGGTTGGGCGGTGGGAGTGAATTCCTAGTATAATTTTTTAGGAACGACTTTCTGAATCTGACTCCAATCTGGGCACTCTCATTGGTTGAATCCCTGGAACCGTCTGGACCCGAAACCGGAGTTGATTCAGATTATTTGGTTCCGGAGTGAACGAATAAATCAAATCACTGAATCTAGCCAATAGAAACGCTTGAAATGGAACCGACTCCACGAATTCGTTCCAAAGGCAATGGTGCCTATAATTGAATCCATCTTCACTTTACTAACACCAGATCGCTCTCTACGTTTATACATTTTATTTTTTAAATATTCTACAAGTTTTATTTGAAATGTTAATCAGAAAAATAATAAAAAAAAGTTACAATCACTCTAAAGAAATATATAACAAATGAATGAGATACATGAAGTTTCATTTCATGAAAAAATATTTCTAAAGGGCATGAGAAGTGGGTATGGAAGGTGGAGGAGACTAAAAATATTAATCAGTTTTCAGATTTCAGTTACTGGTCAGAGTCCGAGCTGGAGCCAGTGTTAAGTTACAAACGATCAAATAAGAAATCAAATTTAAAAAACTATCATTGGTCATAACTAAAATTAAAAATTTAATCGCCCAAACTTTACTTATTAATTCAATAGTAAAATTTGGTTTAGTTGTAACTAAAAATTAAATTTTTAATCAACAGATCAGTTTTCCACAACTAAAAATTGAACAATTCAAAATTGAATTGATTAAATTAGATTAAAAAATGAATTCAATCAATAAATGATTAAATTTTAAATTGAATGCACAAGTGCATGATTACTTTTTGGTATAATTAATTATATAAATATTTCAATATTTAATAGATTATTTTTCTTTTAACATACAAAATCTGTTTCTAACATGAGAGCCGGGACCAGCTTTTTTTACTACACACTACCATTAGGAATTACCATTATAATTCCATACTTGGGAGAAGCTCGGGTAGTCCCTAAGTGAGACTATGCCCGCTGGAGTTTCCGTCCTTAAAGGACATTTTTAATTACACCTTATGTATTTATTCTCTGAAGGAAAAGGAACCGTGGAACGAGTTTATGGAGTCGGTTCCGATCCTGGAACCGATTCAAATCCAACGAATCCGATGGCGGAGTCGTTTTGCCCATCTAGTAACCTCTATACAACCACCCCATTATATATGCTTGTAGAAAACTTCTCCTACTTCTATTTTTCTTCCTGATTTCCTAGGGGTTGAAGTAGGAGGATCTTGATCTCCCTTAACTTGTATTAGGGATATGTGTAACGTCTCGTAAGACATTATGAGGCGAATGAACGATTGCCGAGTTGTCGTATTTTTTTGTAGCAGGCAAGATATGATGCCAGCAATCAATTACAAATGTTTTTGAGCGTCCCGTAATTTTTCATTTTTGTGACACCATGTTCACATGAACACAATAAAAAACATTTTTTTTTCTCTTCCCGAACGTATATTTCCGGTAAAATATGAATTACGAAAATTTGACACGATTATGATACTTTCTTCAACAGCTGTAATAGAAAATATGTACTGCTGAATTCCCTACCTATATATAACTTACAGACAAAACAGATGAACATTTTTCTATTTTTTTATTCTAAATATTCCACTGTTACAAAAGTAAATTAGCTTTTAAAACAAAGTAGTTCAGTTTTCATTATAACACTTTACATACTATTTAAACAATTGTTCCCAATTAATAAATAAATATTTACCAATTAAATGATTTAGAGTCAGTATTTGGATGATGAAAAAAAATAATATATACCAATAATTAAAAAAAAACATAAAAGTACCTAGTAAGAGGAAGTATTGTAATCGTGTCAAATTTTCGATATTGAGTTTTCACCGTTTTGAGGTCCCCTGAGTCCAAAAAAGTGGTTTTTAGCAAATGGTCTGTGTGTGTGTGTGTGTGTATGCATGTGAACAGCATAGCTCAAAAACGAAAAATCGTTGAAAGTTCAAACTTGATATTACGTTTAGGTATCACCATGGGTCTGACGGTGCGTTATGTGTCAATATTCCTCAACCGAAAGTACCACTTTACTAGTTGTTTTTTTTACGTTTTTGCGATTTTCTCAAAAATGGCTCCGACGATTTTCTTTAAACTTAATATATCAACTGCACATACAAAGAACTACAACTTTTATTTGAAACATTTCTCAAGGAAAATTCATTTAAGGGCACTTCTGGGGGAGGGGTGGGGTTAGGTTTCCATCTAAAGTACTATTTCAGTTTATTAGACAATACTGTCATCTAAATAATGTTAATTAGAAATTCCGAGTTTGAAAAAAAATCAGATAAACGGAAGTGCGTTTGTTTTGACACTTTACTAAATGATTCTTTCATTTTTTCGCGATTTTCTCAAAAATGGCTCCGACGATTTTCTTGAAACTTCGTATACAAAATAAAAATGCAACGATCTACATCTTTTATTTAAGACATTTCTCTGGAAAAATTCATGTAGGGCAGTTTTAGGGGAGGGGTGGGGTTGCAGCTTCCCCTAAAGTGGTATTCCTAAGTTGATTATACAATTCTATCATCCAAACAAAATTAATTAGAAATAAACAGATGGCCAAAATTCCAAGTTTTAAGAAAATTGTAAGCCGGAAGTGCGCCTATACTGAACAGCTTTTTCAGTTTTCGACGAATTTCGTTATATTTGGTACACAAACTATAACATTTGTCAATTATAATTTTGAGAACAGGAGTAAGTGAAAGTTGTGTGAGTGTTTCACACCAGATTTTTAAAATTAGGCTAGGATATATATATTATAAAAATAAAAGATCTGTAACGAGAAAAACCTGTCCGGAGGGTAGCAGTGAACTGAGAAGGCTCCGGGCTCCAATGACGCGCCTTAAAGTAAAATATATATATATATATATTCTCTTAACAGGAGAAAAAGAAAAATCATAGAAAGCTCAAACTTGATATTCCGTTTAGAAACCATAAGGAGGTTCGATAGGAAGTTATCGGATCAAAATCCGATGGAAAAATTCTGAAAGGGACCGACGATGTTTCTTTAAATTCTAAATGCATTATAAAGATAGATAGTTTAATTTTATTTAAAATATTTGGTATCAATGAAATTGGTTTGGTCCAACATGGCGGACATACGGCATACGGCCAGTACAATATTTACGCTGTCTGGTTAATAGAAAAATTGAAAAGTTCCTTACTAGTTCATTATTTACATTTTTTTTAAAAAAAAAACTGTCAATCATATTCATATACTTACTTTTGTTCAAAACTATTTATTTTTTGTTTATGTTTACATAATCTTTCATTTATTCACATAGAATTGCATCATTTCGGTTATATTGGCTTTTATTATATTTTATACAAAATTATACTTTGGGTCCAGAGATGATTCCAATGAGGTGAAATTTTTTTTATCCCCATTTTGGGCGCATACCCCAAAAATAATAATAATATATTTATTATCTGGTATTTATCCATCGTAGCATAAAAATTTATTTTCTTCCTGACTGGTTTCGGATTTTCATCCATCATCAGAGCAAATTCACCAAGTTCGTATAGAGAGTTCGCTTCAACGTAATGTTTCTATTACTTGTTACTCATACTTGTTGGTTGTATATAATTATGTGGGGAGGTTATAATATATTTATTGCTTATAAGGATACAGATCCTTTTAGCAAGGAGCTTGCGTTTGAAAATATTTATAACTATGTACAAAAAATAGAAATTAAATATCATTTCTTACATCAATAGAAAAAAATTATTCCTCCCCCTTAAATTATTAATATTCAATTAAACAAAATAAAAAACTATTCATTAATAATAAACGTGCGTAATTTAAAAGCTATAATAGTATAGATCATTATGTTTCATTACGCTATTGACAGTAAGCAGTTTAGCAAGATCAAAGTTGTTACCAATTTATATCATACCCCAATTATTGAGCATTGCGACTTGAGTAATAAGTAAGTATACCGCGATGTGGCAGGCAGAAACATCTCTTTTCTTTATACCTCACGGAATATTGGTGGAAAGGCAACATCGCGAAGAAAGTAAGCGATTCCATTTTTTCTCAAAGTTATTGCTACGTCCACCAAAACTGAATTTTTTCAGTGCTATCAAAACAATTTCAGTGTGCATTGGTTTTTTGTTCTATTAAAAAGTAATTACCTCAATCGTTTTAGTTGTTTTTTATTCATTCAAATTTATTTTGTTGCTGTTTTTAGTAATATTGCATGAACTTTATAATATTGGACATGTGTCCACTAAAGAAACTCAGATAATAAGGTTGTTTAAACACAAATGGTAGCCTTTTTTACGCAAAAAAAAAACATTTATCTGGAAGCAGAAGGTATACAGCCGCAACTTACTTGTGAAACTTTTACAAAATTGTACTTGTTAACTCAATTTTTGCTTTGGCAATGGACGGAGCTTAACAGCTGTTTAGTTGTCACAACTAAATTGTCGAACTAAAGTTAAAAGTGTATTCGATAAAAAAAAATCGATGTACCGCCTTTAGTCGAGGAAGGCTGTCAGTGGTATGTCCGCCATGTTGGATCCTCAAATCTCATTGATATTAAATATTTTTTTTGGTAAACCGATTTATAGAGGTTAATCTGATCTTAAAAACATCACATCTATCCCCAACAAAGAAAGAAAGAGTGAGAGAGAATTGTAATCCAACTAAATTCCATTCTGCAAAGGATGCATTCTTCCAAAGAGACATTACTCATTTCTTAAATTAACAAATTTCCTTAATAATACAATGGACATGGATCTGAAAATGTATATTGATATATCACTTTGTTGACAACAAATGACAAACTGTTCACAATTAATGAATAAAAGCATACTATCATGCATAAATGCAGATACCTATGAAAATTGCAAACTCCATCATATATTTAGCGATCATTTTAGGAAGAATACTAAGTTTATAGAAAAGTGGAATTTCCGGTTATCGATGATTTATGATTTTATTTATTTATTTGTTTTTGGACATTCCATACAATAGAGTTTTATTTTAATATTAGTTTACAAGCATTTTCAATATAACTAACATTTTTAGACATGAAATTACGCATTCATTAGTATAATTTAAAAACAACTAAAATTTACATAATTTGAAGGAATGTTTAAATAAATAATAATAATAATAACAGGTAAAACATTTTCTCATGGCATATTTTATAACATAACCTTTATTATGCCCTTGAATTTAAATAAGATTACTCCATTTACAGCCAGCTTTTATCTTCCTATCGTTTTAAATTAGGAATTCAAAATGGAATTAATGTCGATACACAATTCGTGTTTTTTTTTTTTTGAATTTTGAATAGTAGAAGTGACTAACGCCACTGCTTCCCAAAATTTCCCCAAAAAAGAAATTTAACCAGAAAAATGTTCCATTTAAAAGTTATAGAACTACATACTAGGGAATAACACCATTCAAGAAGATTCCTACAGATTTTTTTTTCCCCCCAATAACTGAAGAAATAAAACAAAACAAAAACACATTAAATAAGACTTCTGGTTATAGGATTTTAACCAAAAATCATTGAGTCTGGATCTCTTGGTGGAAGGTAAATGAAATAATAAGATTGGGTAGAGAATTGCGATTTTTCGTTTTTATTTTGTGTTGTTATTATATACAGATGAGTATGTACCAACATAATTCTGAAAACCCACATTTTCATCCTCAAAAATCTGTATTTCTTCAGTGATAATACAAATTCGAAGATCTGACAATATCGTAATAAATTACCAAAATAAAGAAAACCTTTTTACTAACTAAAGTATGTTTAATAATAATAATAATAAATTATTAATTGCTTAATTATAATTTACAACTAACTTTCAAACACTAAATATGTTCTTTATATTTAGTGTTCTTTAATTGTAAAATTAAAGAATTTATAATGTATTTATATTGACAAATTTATTTCCCCTTTTTTAATGAGACATTTTTTGTTTTTGTTTTGTTCCTTTGCAGATGGTTAGTATAGTTTTCTGGGCAATTTTTATATTTGACCGAGAACTGATTTTTCCAAAAGTATTAGATCAACTGATACCAGTTTGGATTAATCATTGTATACATACATTTAATTCAGCAATCCCTGTTGTGGACATGTTTTTAGTAAATCACAAATTTTCTACTTGGAGTAAAGCATTACAGGGAATCTTAATCTACCTACTAATATATTCCCTATGGTAAGTTTATTATTTATTTGGTTTTTTTTTTTTTTTTTTTTTTTTTTTAGTGTTGATTGTTATTCTTATTTAATTTTACACTGGGAGAAAAATTGCTTGGGGGCATCTATCTGTCTCTTATGATATTTTATAATTATACATATACTTTTATTGATGTTTTCATATAAATGATTCATATTTACAACGCAATGTTTAAATTTTGAATATTAAATCACTACATTCGTTCGCATAACTTATCTCTAGCATCAATGAATTAAGAAAGTTTAGTGTCTCGTGATAGGTATACTTCTTAAATAAAAACTGAGCAAATAAAACAATCTCTAAGCAATTTTCCATGTTATCACATTCACTATCACAAGTATTAAATCGTACTCGCATAATCGTTCGTATAAAGGCAATAGTAATAATAGAATGTCACCGAGTTAAATGAGAGTTCCTAGATGTTTTGAACATCTTAAACAGAAGAATCGTGTATCCTTCATTAAAATAACTCTTTTCCCAAATTTCAGAAAATAACTCATTTACCCCCTGGTATGAATTACAGGTACAAAGAGGGTAGGAAGATGTCATAATAGCCTTACAGATTAGTCTGTTATTACTTGGACTATTTTGTTTTTTTGTTTACACTTTAGTGTTTTTCGAGAACATTTCTCCTTGTCATATAGCAATCCTGTATATTGGTAATCATATTATACTTATCAAAAGCAAAAATGTTTTATATTTTTTTCATTTTAGAAGTAGAAGAATAGAACTCTAATTAGAACCTCGTAAAGGCTAATGTAAATAAAATGGCTTTATAAATTAGAGTAACTGAATTTAAACAATCAATTTTTAAACGTTTAACGATAATATTCAGTCAGGAAAATATTTATTCCACAAATTTAGAAAAAGGAATATATATAATTGATTAAAAAAAAAAAAAGTATTCCATTAATTTCTTTATTATAAACACGATCAATTTAGTAGCAACTTTTCTTAAATATACGATTTATTATGCTACTTTATTAAGAAGAAAGGACAAAAAAAAAAAATTATATTTCATACTTGATTCTATATTATAAATAATATTTTATTAATAATTTTTTTTTTTTTGCAGCATATTTGGTACATATTTCCAAACAGGACTTTGGCTCTATCCATTATTTGCCATTTTAACTTGGCCTCAAAGGTTACTATTGTCTGTAGGTGTCTTTATAGTAGCAGCAGGAATGTTCGGTCTAACAAAAGTAATACATAACATTATTTGGGGTAAGTCGTTTTTTTTTTTATTATAATCTTTCAGGTTTTCATGGCTATTTGTCTTGAAAAACACTTAGGTCTTCGTGTAATGAAGAAGCGTATTGTAATATGGGCGAAACAAACCAAATAACCTTTGTAATAAACCATTTAACCTTTAGTTTTATCAGGTAGTTTTTCATTTGTACTTAATGTAGTAATGGCATACTTTGTTTATTATATAAAGTTAAATCGTTATTGATTATTCCATTATGCATTATTAATGTGAACTACATAGATAAAGAGTTGTTGAACCTATTGCTGATAATTTTTGACATCTAAATTTTAAGCTTATCTCTTAAAAATTGATATATATATATATCTGGTATTCTAAATTTGGATTTTTTCTAAAAATTATTGCCTTTAACATTTCCAGAACCTGTATATATGTATAAATAAATTGAAATGACTCTATGAGGCATGGATTCCCAACGGGAAGGTCATAAAAGGTTCTTGAAGGTTCAATGAGCACATTAGTATAAATGATGTTTAGAGTTATATCGTACCGCCTAACAGCAGTTGATTCTCTGGGTCAAAATCCGCTGAATTTAAGCCTGGAAATCCCTCTTAAAAGTTATATTCTATAAGTTTAAGAATTTCGTTTAAACAACTATTTAAAAGTCATTATAAATAAAGCGGGATAAAATTGCAACGAAATAAATTTTGTATCGAATGATAGCAATAAATATAAGTATATCTCTTCTTCATTGATACAAAGTTGAGAAAATTCTTTTCTTAGCAAGGTAAAATAATTTAGAAGCGCCATCTATGGAGCACACATGCAAGCCGTTGATCTTGTGAACCTATGAAGATAAAATGGACGGTGCCGGGAAAAAAGGGAACAAGTCAAAATACCCTAGGTTTTTCAGTAGAGATAAATAACTGTTTTTATTTTATTATTTTCCAATTACTGATGCGACTCACTTAACAAATATAGAGGATTATATTATTTTAAAAAGTTTCAAAAGTATTATTGAGTTATTTATTCTTTTTCTTGATATTTACTGACTTGTTACTATTTGCTCCATAATGTAAGTGACTTGTTCCTTTTCGCACGACTTTTTTTTTTATTAATTTCTTCAATCAATTTTAAGCTCCTCAGTTGAATTTAAAATTACAATGTACAAGGTTGGTAAAAATAAGCTTTAATTAAAACAAAATTATTAAAAATATCACACTTAATTAATGCACCTACTATATTCAGGAATTTATTTTAAAAACGTTAAAAAAAATATTTTGTAATTCTAAAATTTTCTAATTTAATCTAATTTGTACATCTTCGTCCTCAATGAAAGGACAACAGTCGCCTGTGTTCGTAATTCTTCATAAAACTTATGAAATTCGGGACGGTGGTAGGGGAACAGCGACAAAAGATCCCTTGTCTTTTCGGTTGATATTGGTAGTAGTCGTGGATAAGCAAGTTGGGGGTCCAAGTCAAGATCTCGATGACTTCTTTTTGACACGTCTATCACGTGGAACTCCTCATCGTTTTTCAGTGAAAACTTCTAATAAACATTAAGTGGCTCATTTTTAATATACCGTAGCCACTTCACTTTCTTCCAAACGAAATCACTTCTCCTTCGTTCCAAAGGTAAATTCTGCTTTTGTAAGAGAGCCAAAATCTAAAAAATTCTCCCTCTGCATCTCTTTGACTACAAACGGGTGCTTTTTCCTTGCCATACTTATAAACATGGCCCAATTGTGTGGATGGCTGATCGGGCTCTTGTATTTTTTTTTCATTTTTTCAATGATTGCGTCATCGCTATCACACGAATGGCCAGGCACCATAAATCATATTTATACAATTTTTAGTGTGTTCTAGCACTGAGAGGCACATAGCTGAAAAAAACGGATTTTTATTTTAGCCTGCACAAGAATCACTGTGTAAAAAAACGTGTTCAATGGAATCTTCAAGGCTTAAGAGACCATTTGAAATGCACGAAGCGATATCATTGCCTCTCCTTTTGCCAATTGACTCGTATCACAAATAACAAGTTGCAATGACATTTTTCATGTTGTGCATTGTCAGATTAAATGTCCATAGTTGCCTTTTATAAAATGCTACTGAGGTAGCCAGACAAGGAGTTGGCAAACATTGCTGAAGATCAAATGCAATGCAGGTGAAATTACTGCAATTCTTACTCCGCTCCTTATCAGCAATTTTCATAGAGTAGGCATGCCTCTTCGGCCTCCATATGGTGTAGTTCTCTATCTTTGAGGAGATTTTTTCTTGTTTCGCTGTCTTCTAAATAAGTCATCTTGACTTTAGATTGGTCACAAATGTGACACGTGTCCTTTTTTGGATTTTTAATTTTCAATCCAGCCGCCTTAAACTGTTCACAATATTTTGTTAGGCTAACAGGGTTTTCCACACTTAAACAATACTTCGAATATATTTCACGAGTGTATAGTGGAGTGGTAAATACTTTTTTGCTGATTCTCTCCTGCAGTAGTGGCTTTCATACGCAGGTAAGGATTCAATGTGTTGGCGAACTATATCAATTCTATCTTCACTTATTTTGTTAATATGTGCGTGTTTCCCTCGTTTATCGGGTGTCACAGTGGAGGCTGGAGAACTCTGTTTTTTTTGGGATACTGTCCAAACAAACTTCATTGTTTCTCCAAAAATGGCAAAAATACAAGTTTTGCACACTGGAATCCTTTCCCCTCGAATAATTACATAATCCACCACAGTCACTTTACGATGTTTTTGTTTTTCTTGGATCAGGTGGCGTTTTCTAGAAGTGTTCGGCTTCCTAGTATCCAGTAGACCTGACAAGTAAGCAGACCTACTGTCGCGAGATCCCATTTTCCAATAAGCTTCAAACAAAACTTGCTATATTTCGGTAGTAATTCTAGCTGTGAACATTTCATACGGCACGTCCCAATTCTTCTAAATTTTCTTGCTTCTATAGCTGTACCTTTCTCAGTAACGTCCGGTAAGCCTAGATTTCGAGCTGTTTTCCTATTTTTCCTCACTTGTCTAGTTTTTCCTTTAGAGCCTCTTTTTTGATGTACTTTATCCTGGTTAACCGGGATATCCACGTTCACCGTTGAGCCTGTGGGGGTGGCGCCAGAACCCTCAGTATCTTCATCTTGAAGTGCAGGGACGAAAGTAGGGTCACTAATGCTGTCATCAGAATCAGTATCCTTACTAGGCTCTACAACAAGAGACGAACTTATTAAAAACTCAGATTATTTTAGTAATCGCATACAATTTTCTCTAAGTATAATGTATTGTTACCCGGACCAGAAAAGTTCAGAGGCTTTGCAGCTGCATCTGTAATCGAGCTCGACTGAGTAGCACGCTGAGTTTGACTAGTTCCTTCTAGAGGAACGATTTCAGAATCATTGTCCCTGCCCTCAGAATCAATATCCACACCTGCAAAAAGGCGAACTTATGAGAAATTATAAGTATTTTGCTACTCTTACTAAATGTTACTGGAAAAAATAATTTTTTACTGGCATCAGAAAACTCCAGACGGTTTAGGCTGAAACTGATTTTGATTCTAAAGAAAGATCTGAAATTAGCAAGCAGCATTCTCACTTATTTATTGAGGATTTTAAGCAATAATTTCTTTAAATTAACAAAAAAACAAGTGGAGTTACATACTTGGTTTGGAGTTTTCCCTCAGAGCATAGATAATTTTATCCGCTCTTGGTGATAACATTTTTGTTAAAATCTTAATTGTGCACTGCAATAAAATGAAAGAAACGAAAATGAAAAGCAAATAGATTAAACACTTACCTCGTTGTACACAGGTTCTTTAAAAAAACACAAAACTTCAGCGTAACAAAAGCGCAACCAAGCACGCACTAGTTTGTTGTTGAAGTTATCAACAAAAGCCAATAGTCAAAATTATTTTAAAAATAATAAAAACAAATTTTATATTATTAAATTAAAAAACATTGAAATAAAATTAAAATTAACATTAAAATAACATTATCAAAATTATTTGTTGTGCTTTTATTAAGCTGAAGTTTTTTGTTTTTTTAAAGAACCTGTGCACAACGAGGTAAATGTTTCATCTATGTGCTTTTCGTTTTCGCTTCTTTCATTTTATTGCAGTGCACAATTAAGATTTTAACAAAAATGTTATCATCAAGAGCGGATAAAATTATGCATGCTCTGAGCGAAAACTCCAAACAAAGTATGTAACTTCCATTTGTTTTTTTGTTAATTTAAATAAATTATTGCTTAAAATGCTCAATAAATAAGTGAGAATGCTGCTTGCTAATTTCAGATCTTTCTTTAGAATCAAGATCAGTTTCAGCCGTCAGGCGTCTGGAGTTTTCTGATGCCAGTAAAAAATTATTTTTTCCAGTAACATTGAGTAAGAGTAGCAAAATACTTATAATTTCTCATAAGTTCGCCTTTTTGCAGGTGTGGATATTGATTCTCAGGGCAGGGACAATGATTCTGAAATCGTTCCTCTAGAAGGAACTAGTCAAACTCAGCGTGCTACTCAGTCGAGCTCGATTACAGATGCAGCTGCAAAGCCTCTGAACTTTTCTGGTCCGGGTAACAATACATCATACTTAGAGAAAATTATATGCGATTAGTATCTGAGTTTTTAATAAGTTCGTCTCTTGTTGTAGAGCCTAGTAAGGATACTGATTCTGATGACAGCTTTAGTGACCCTACTTTCCTCCCTGCACTACAAGATGAAGATACTGAGGGTTCTGGTGCCACCCCTACAGGCTCAACGGTGAACGTGGATATCCCGGTTAACCAGGAGGAAGTACATCAAAAAAGAGGCTCTAAAGGAAAAACTAGACAAGTGAGGAAAAATAGGAAAACAGCTCGAAATCTAGGCTTACCGGACGTTACTGAGAAAGGTAAAGCTACAGAAGCAAGAAAATTTAAAAGAATTGGGACGTGCCGTATGAAATGTTCACAGCTAGAATTACTACCGAAATACAGCAAGTTTTGTTTGAAGCTTATTGGAAAATGGGATCTCGCGACCGTAGGTCTGCTTACTTGTCAGGTCTAATGGATACTAGGAAGCCGAAGACTTCTAGAAAACGCCACCTGACCCCAGAAAAAACAAAAAAATCGTAAAGTGACTGTGGTGTATTATGTAATTATTCGAGGGGAAAGGATTCCAGTGTGCAAAACTTGTATTTTTGCCATTTTTGGAGAAACAATCAAGTTTCTTTGGACAGTATCCCCCAAAAAAACAGAGTTCTCCAGCCTCCACTGTGACACCCGATAAACGAGGGAAACACGCCCCTGTTAACAAAATAAGTGAAGATAGAATTGATATAGTTCGCCAACACATTGAGTCCTTATCTGCATATGAAAGTCACTACTGCAGGAGAGAATCAGCAAAAAAATATACACTCGTGAAATATATTGGAAGTATTGTTTAAGTGTGGATAACCCTGTTAGCCTAACAAAATATTGTGAAGAGTTTAAGGCGGCTGGATTGAAAATTAAAAATTCAAAAAAGGACACGTGTCACACTTGTGACCAATTTAAAGTCAAGATGACTTATGTGGAAGACAGCGAGACAAGAGAAAATCTCCTCAAAGATAGAGAACTATACCATATGGAGGCCGAGACATCTCTATGAAAATTGCTGATAAGGAGCGGAGTAAGAATTGCAGTAATTTCACCTGCATTGCATTTGATCTTCAGCAATGCTTGCGAACTCCTTGTCTGGCTACCTCAGTAGCACTTTATAAAAGGCAACTGTGGACATTTAATCTGACAATGCACAAGATAAAAAATGTGATTAGAACTTGTTATTTGTGGTACGAGTCAATTGGCAAATGAGGAAGCAATGATATCGCTTCGTGCATTTCAAATTGTCTCTTAAGCCTTGAAGATTCAATGGAACACGTTGTTTTATACAGTGATTCTTGTGCAGGCTAAAATAAAAATTCATTTTTTTCAACTATGTGCCTCTCAGTGCTAGAATATACTAAAAATTGTATAAATATGATTTATGGTGCCTGGCCATTCTAGGATGGAGTGTGATAGCGATCACGCAGTCATTGAAAAAATGAAAAAAAAAAATACAAGAGCCTGATCAGCCATCCAAACGATTGGGCCATGCTTATAGGGATGGTAAGGAAAAAGCATCCGTTTGAAGTCAAAGAGATGCAGAGGGAGAATTTTTTAGATTTTGGCTCTCTTACAAAAGCAGAAATTACCTTTGGAACGAAGTAGAAGTGATTTCGTTTGGAAGAAAGTGAAGTGGCTACGGTATATTAAAAATGAGTAACACATTTTTAAGCATTTTTTAGGATGTCAAGCTTTTTTTTTTTGAGACATATAGTAAGTACCCTTATCTATTTAGTATAAGAGAAGTTGTGAAAAACGAGCTGAGCTTGCAAAAAAAATTGAAGTTTGAAAATTGTTTATAAATTACAAAAGTTTAGAAATTTTTGAAAACACCTAAGCAGTATAAAGTAATAATCATCCGAAACATTAACGAACCATTATTGTTGTTCTGAATATCTAATACTTAAGTTTGAGTACATAATTGAATAATTTAATTAATCAGTCAACTAATGTAATGTAAATAATGTCTATTGAGTCTGTTTAATCATATGACTGAAATGAAAGTTTCAAAGACCTAAGACTTTTTCCAAATATAAGGTTTTGGTGACTAAAAAGAAATTATTTAATTTATTTCAGGGGGCGTTTCAGTTATGCCGGAAAAATCTAAGAAAGGTTCAAAGCATAAACGAAAATAACAAATGCTCAATATAAAACAAAGAAAAAATCAAAAGGCAAGGCGAACAGCACAACAACAGCGGATTTAAAAAATTGTGTTGGAGACAAAAAAAAATTTTTGTATTTTTTAATAAAATTGTTTTAATAGAAGGCCTAATTTTGAAATATTAATTTAAAAAATTATTTACAAAAAATGAAATAAATTTTTGGGATTCCAAAATTGTTGATTTAGCCAAAGTCTTCAGTATGGCTTACTTCTTGGTAAGTCTGATTTTTGAAACAGTTATTATATTTTTCAAGTTTTCAGATAAAGTTTTTTATTGTATATATATACATATGCATATAGTTAATTAATTTGTCTGTTCCTTATTCCAACTCTACATTTTATTAAGTCAAATCTGGTGAAGTTAATTAAAACATGAATATTCAGAGAAATTCAACATTTTTGTATTATCTACTATCATTACTTAGAGGATTTATATTAATCACATCCCTGACACCTTTTTATTTTAAGGCATAAAATTATATCATCTATATCCTGGTCAGTAAAATTTTTGAAGATCCGTTCACAATTTCGAATGTGGATACCAATTTCTCAACACAATTATAATTGAAGAGTCGGTTGTTCCATGAAGGAAGCTCATATTACAAAAATCCCACAGTTAGAGATGTAGGTTGTTGTAGGGGATTATCGTACTGCGACGTGAAAGATCTATTGTGACCCACGAAGCCTTCTCAGTGCACTACCGACTTCCAAGCAGTGTTCTCTGACTCAACCCTGCTTATCACTGTACAATGAGTTGTAGAGGCTCCTAGAAAGAGAGAATCTAAGGGCAGCATGCTGGATTCGAACCCCGGACCTCCGCGTTGCTAGTGCAGCGTGCTACCACTGAGCCAATCCCTTCCTTCTCTCTTGGCTTATGCCAATTAACTAGGGAAGGAGACCCTAGTTTGTGTACTGTGTTTGTCCTTGTCTTTAAAGTCAATGTAGTTTAAGTGTATTGTGTACTGTTGTGGACGAAATACATGGAGTATTGAGCTGTGGTAACCCATGGGGTCGCTACTCCCCAAGTACTGCATGCAACAGATACATACCCCTTGCGGGCTAACCCTCAGATAAAAACATATATATATAAATTTTGTCATAAAAATGGACTAGAAATTCCAATTCCACTTGCAATTCCAGTATGAAAAATATTTGTAATTAACTGTTCATCTCTATCATAAGAGGAACATTATCGTTATTTTAGAGGCAAAGGGTAGTTCAGTGGGCTTGGTGATGATACCATGTCTACCCCTACCTCACATCGGATCCGTACTGTGCACCTCACATGTTCCATAATCGTTTTTAACAGAGACAGATAAATTATATCTATTTAAAATGCTTTTTTTATCTAATAGGAATGTGAATTACAGGATTTTTACCTGAATGTTATAGGTTCACCCCTATCAGCTCTCAGAAAAAATAACTGCATTTTAAAGTTAAGCTTAAAGTTACAAATCCCTGAAATAATTTTATTCCAGAAAACTGTTTCAATATAAGCCAATAAATATATATATCTATAGAAAAAAAAATATATATATATATATAGGATCAGTATTAGCAGTATAGGGAACGACATCCCCAAGGGTTAATGGAAGAACGTTATGGCATTATTTGCTATTATTCTGATGGCTCCAGACAGAAGGAAACTGGTTGGTCTGGGGCAGAAGCTTGGCTGGGTCATATTTGGAACGCAAGATCTGTGGTTTTAGGGGGTATTGCCATTGTTTTCCAGGCTGATATCACTGGCATCACTAAATGCTGCTGTATGGTGCAAGAGTGGCAGGAACAAGTTAAAGAGGTGAGGATATTTTCTGATAAGTCATTCTACAGTAAATGGCTTATTCTGTAGCTCCTCTGGGAACCCGGGCATGCGATTATAGAGGACAATGAGAGGGCGGACGAGTTGGCAAAAGTGGAATCTTCATTACGTTTTATGGTCCCAAATTAGCAGAAGCCGTCTCCAAGCAATTTTCCAACAGGGAACTCAAAGAATGGAGGAATAGGGAACTAGAAGGATACGGACGGGTGTCTCCAGGATAAAAGATATAAGACATGGGAACTTGAAGTAGGATACAATTGAGAGTCCTGCTAGCTGTGTTGAAGGACCCTCTTGGATAGCCAATCATTTACATAAAGTAGGCAGGGCGTCTAGCTCTTGGTATCAAGAGTTGTGACGAGGGACTCAGGGAAACGGTGTACCACTATGTAGGGCCAGTATACCTGTTTCATCGTATATTTGGAAGGCAACATATTCTAAGGGAAAGCTTGGGGGGAGTTGGAGATTAAGATATTATATTATAATCAGGCCGGTAGATTGCTTCTTACGAGTTTTTTTTTTTATGGGGGAATAAGAGCCATATTGATTTAGGACCACGCTTTCGGACGAACCCATTATTAAGAATAATAATAATAATAATAATTTTGATAGACTTACCAGGTGATTTATAACGAATGTAAACAACATTGATCTTGTTGCGGAAGTTATTTTAAGTAAAAAATGTTTAATGAACATCGATCCTATTTTAATCAGTTACAGAGCTAGAACATTCTATTTACCAATGGAAAATAAAATAAATTTGTTTGCAATTTCTATTTTTCTTATAATAGCAAAGGTCACACGGCTTTTAGACTGATAGAAATTTGCAAAAAGTGCTTCTTGAGATCGAAGCAAGCATGACATCTGCATACTTCAAAGAATCATTTAACACATACCATCACATTATTTATTGTTGATACTTTGATTTGCAGCAGCCATTATTCTTTCGAGTAATTGTTCACGTATGTTGTTTATTTCAACAATGTTTACGGGGTATTTTAGGTAACCCCCAAAGATGAAAATCAGGAGGATTTAGATCGGATGACCTTAGAGGCCAAGCGTTAAGGCTACCTATATAGCCTTATCACCTATAGCCTTACTACCTATAGGTAATGCCTATTTAACACTCAGTACTTGCCTCAACGGACTGGGGCATCAACGACGTGTTAGTACCACATATTGCCGCATCTAGTGTGGAATATTTTCTAATTCTTTCCGTCTAGGAAAGTCATAGTTCCTTTAGAATTTGTCTACAATGTAGGAATTCTATTCCAAGTAACTAAGTGTTGAAAATGCCACACTAAAGCGATGTTGAATAGCGACTGTTGTATGGCATATGGATTTTATAGAGACAATAGATAATAGTTATTATGATAACTATCTTTCGTAAACTAAGTCTCGTCAGTCCACACAACAAAGCCAGAAAGTCTGGATCTTCCTCAACCATGTATAGCATACAGGTGCAAAACTCCAATATTGATACCATAATTTTCTAGATTTTCTGTTAGATATGGAAGAGATGCATGCACTCTTTCTCGGTATAATGTCCGCTATATCAAGATCTATGAAAGGCACAATTTCCTTGCAGCATCTAGTACTTAATGGGTGAACAAAAAAGAAATTCATAGATATTTTGTGATTTCCTCTAACCTTTTTTTTTTGTATCTGGCATTTTCTTGTACTGCCTATTAAGCCTAAAACATTTTTCTAGAAAATACTTTTTAATTTTCTGCAAAATCTGCGACGTTAGGTTCCTCTAAATTCCAGTTTAATATATTTGCTGTTTATGTACTCATTTAATATAAAACAATGCTTTTGCTGAAATTACAAGTTTGAAGAAAATCAAATTAACCGATTTATTGACTGCGCTAGTTTATTATTAAATGGTTTCTTCAATTTTTCGCCATTTTCTTAAAAAATGGTTCAAACACTTTTCTTTATTTTGGTTAAACAATAAATTACTTTTATAACAATAAATTTACACAAGTCCCCCTGATTGAAGCTATATTATAAAAATTGTTGTGGTTGGTTCTACACAGAGCTGGAAAGCATCAGATATATTTTCCGTGATAGACTGCTTCTTTTTGTTGTGGTCATCGACCGCTTTCGGGCGTTCGCCCTTCACTAGGATGCTTTTTGTTAAACAGTGCGATAACATACGAGTTGAACCTAATTAAGATCTAACTAGGTTAAGAGCGGTGTTAGGCTCTAAAAAAACCTATATGAAAGGGTTATAATATATGTTAAAATATAAGGTATTTTATATGCACCTAGTTGAACCTAAATAAGGCCTAACTAGGTTAAGAGGGGTGTTAAACCCCAACCAAAACATTTAAAAACCAGTGTATCAACTAAATTTGCTCTGCAAATCGATGTTTTCACACTGTTTGACAAAAAGTATACTAATGATTTCTAAACTCTAATTTCTGACGATATGTATAAAAATTTAGTGCATTCAAAACTTGCTATGGCTTTTACTTCTCTCTTACCAGCGCCCGCTCTAGCGGTTATGTGCTCCGGACAAATAGACAAATTGCCGCCACTTAAGAATATATACACTACCAATTAGAAGATTCGAATCAGTTAAAAAATTGGGCCTTAAACTACTTCACTATAGTCGATCGTGTCCAATTGATATTCTTAAAGTTGCTCTTAAATCTGCCACGACATGTCCCCAATAGTTTCGTTCGCTGGATGTTGAATGACGGCAAGTGAAACCCAAGATTTTCAATAAATCTATAATTAATATTCGCAGCTCTCTCTCTATAGCTTCTAGCTGAAAAACAAATGTAAAAACTCTGTACCCTCTCATGAAAAAGAAAGGAGGGAAAAATATCTTTGCAAATAATATGCCAAGAATTATCTTAATAGCTTGCAAAAGAAATATAATGTAGAAAAAAGATAAAAAATATTTGAATTTTATCAATATAATTAATATATTCATTTATTTCTAGTTTAAAAATGAAGTATGGGCTTTTTTTTTCAATTATAATGTACATCTAAGTAATTTTTTCAGTTTTTGTGAATTTCTCCATAAAAACACCGACGAATTTTATTAAATTTGGTATACTAACTATAAAGTTTGTCGATTACAATTTTGAAAATTGATGTAAGAGAAACTTGTGTGATTGTTCCACACCAGATTTTTTTTTGTTTTCTAATTAATTAATAAAGTAACTAATTAATAAAAGTAACTAATAGTATATTTGTAGTTATAAACATGGCCACCAGATAACAACACCTACTGAGAAATCAATTTTATTTATGGTTATATAGTTTGTCACTAGGTGTCACTACTTCCTAAGATTGTTTTTGGGAGCCATTACGCTAACCACTTCCCCTCCCTTCGCAAAGACGTATTTAAAACTACGGAAATTTTTTTATATCACAGGATGGCGCTGTGATCGGGTGGCAAATTTTGGAACTATAATTCTGTATATCTACAAGCTTATGCTTTCTAGCGGTAATTATTTGAACTATTACAAATTCTAGGTTAAGTAAGTGCTGTTACCTGGCGGCGAATTCAGAAACGTTAATTTTATTCGTTTTTAACTATTTTTCTTTTTTTATTTCAACTAAATTGTAAAATTTGAATTTTTTTGTTTAGTTTTATAAGAATATAGTCCTAATTTTTTCGTATAAACTTTATCTACAACAATTACATTCTTAAAGCAGTTGGTAAAAAGAAAAATTTTATTGTTGTGGTGGTTGGTTCCGCAGAGCTAGAAAGCATCACAGACATTTCCCGTGGTAGCCTGCTTCGTTTTGTGGTCATCAACCGGTTTCGGGCGTTCTCGAGTGTGAAAACTAACTCTGCTCTATGCAAGACTGTGTTGTCACACTGTCTGAATAACGCATCCTGAAGATGGGCGAAAATGCCACACTAAAGCGATGTTGAATAGCGACTGTTGCATGGCATATGGATTTTATAGAGACAATAGATAATAGTTATTATGATAACTATCTTTCGTAAACTAAGTCTCGTCAGTGCACAGAACAGAGCCAGAAAGACTGGATCTTCCTCAACCATGTATAGCATACAGATGCAAAACTCCAATATTGATACCATAATTTTCTAGATTTTCTGTTAGATATGGAAGAGGTGCACTCTTTCTCGGTATAATGTCCGCTATATCAAGATCTATGAAAGGCACAATTTTCTTGCAATATCTAGTACTTAATGGGTGAACAAAAATGAAATTCAAAAATATATTTGCTGTTTGACGAGACTTAGTTTACGAAAGATAGTTATCATAATAACTATTATCTATTGTCTCTATAAAATCCATATGCCATGCAACAGTCGCTATTCAACATCGCTTTATGTGGCATTTTCGCCCATCTTCAGGATGCGTTATTCAGACAGTGTGACAACACAGTCTTGCATAGAGCAGAGTTAGTTTTCACACTCGAGAACGCCCGAAACCGGTTGATGACCACAAAACGAAGCAGGCTACCACGGGAAATGTCTGTGATGCTTTCTAGCTCTGCGGAACCAACCACCACAACAATAAAATTTTTCTTTTTACTAACTGCTTTAAGAATGTAATTGTTGTAGATGAAGTTTATAAAATTAGGACTATTCTTATAAAACAAAAAACAGAAAAAAACAAATTTCACATTTTAGTTGAAATAAAAAAAGAAAAATAGTTAAAAACGAATAAAATTAACGTTTCTGAATTCGCCGCCAGGTAACAGCACTTACTTAACCTAGAATTTGTAATAGTTCAAATAATTACCGCTAGAAAGCATAAGCTTGTAGATATACAGAATTATAGTTCCAAAATTTGCCACCCGATCACAGCGCCATCCTGTGATATAAAAAAATTTCCGTAGTTTTAAATACGTCTTTGCGAAGGGAGGGGAAGTGGTTAGCGTAATGGCTCCCAAAAACAATCTTAGGAAGTAGTGACACCTAGTGACAAACTATATAACCATAAATAAAATTGATTTCTCAGTAGGTGTTGTTATCTGGTGGCCATGTTTATAACTACAAATATACTATTAGTTACTTTTATTAATTAGTTACTTTATTAATTAATTAGAAAACAAAAAAAAATCTGGTGTGGAACAATCACACAAGTTTCTCTTACATCAATTTTCAAAATTGTAATCGACAAACTTTATAGTTAGTATACCAAATTTAATAAAATTCGTCGGTGTTTTTATGGAGAAATTCACAAAAACTGAAAAAATTACTTAGATGTACATTATAATTGAAAAAAAAAGCCCATACTTCATTTTTAAACTAGAAATAAATGAATATATTAATTATATTGATAAAATTCAAATATTTTTTATCTTTTTTCTACATTATATTTCTTTTGCAAGCTATTAAGATAATTCTTGGCATATTATTTGCAAAGATATTTTTCCCTCCTTTCTTTTTCATGAGAGGGTACAGAGTTTTTACATTTGTTTTTCAGCTAGAAGCTATAGAGAGAGAGCTGCGAATATTAATTATAGATTTATTGAAAATCTTGGGTTTCACTTGCCGTCATTCAACATCCAGCGAACGAAACTATTGGGGACATGTCGTGGCAGATTTAAGAGCAACTTTAAGAATATCAATTGGACACGATCGACTATAGTGAAGTAGTTTAAGGCCCAATTTTTTAACTGATTCGAATCTTCTAATTGGTAGTGTATATATTCTTAAGTGGCGGCAATTTGTCTATTTGTCCGGAGCACATAACCGCTAGAGCGGGCGCTGGTAAGAGAGAAGTAAAAGCCATAGCAAGTTTTGAATGCACTAAATTTTTATACATATCGTCAGAAATTAGAGTTTAGAAATCATTAGTATACTTTTTGTCAAACAGTGTGAAAACATCGATTTGCAGAGCAAATTTAGTTGATACACTGGTTTTTAAATGTTTTGGTTGGGGTTTAACACCCCTCTTAACCTAGTTAGGCCTTATTTAGGTTCAACTAGGTGCATATAAAATACCTTATATTTTAACATATATTATAACCCTTTCATATAGGTTTTTTTAGAGCCTAACACCGCTCTTAACCTAGTTAGATCTTAATTAGGTTCAACTCGTATGTTATCGCACTGTTTAACAAAAAGCATCCTAGTGAAGGGCGAACGCCCGAAAGCGGTCGATGACCACAACAAAAAGAAGCAGTCTATCACGGAAAATATATCTGATGCTTTCCAGCTCTGTGTAGAACCAACCACAACAATTTTTATAATATAGCTTCAATCAGGGGGACTTGTGTAAATTTATTGTTATAAAAGTAATTTATTGTTTAACCAAAATAAGGAAAAGTGTTTGAACCATTTTTTAAGAAAATGGCGAAAAATTGAAGAAACCATTTAATAATAAAACTAGCGCAGTCAATAAATCGGTTAATTTGATTTTCTTCAAACTTGTAATTTCAGCAAAAGCATTGTTTTATATTAAATGAGTACATAAACAGCAAATATATTAAACTGGAATTTAGAGGAACCTAACGTCGCAGATTTTGCAGAAAATTAAAAAGTATTTTCTAGAAAAATGTTTTAGGCTTAATAGGCAGTACAAGAAAATGCCAGATACAAAAAAAAGGTTAGAGGAAATCACAAAATATCTATGAATTTCTTTTTTGTTCACCCATTAAGTACTAGATGCTGCAAGAAAATTGTGCCTTTCATAGATCTTGATATAGCGGACATTATACCGAGAAAGAGTGCATCTCTTCCATATCTAACAGAAAATCTAGAAAATTATGGTATCAATATTGGAGTTTTGCACCTGTATGCTATACATGGTTGAGGAAGATCCAGACTTTCTGGCTTTGTTGTGTGGACTGACGAGACTTAGTTTACGAAAGATAGTTATCATAATAACTATTATCTATTGTCTCTATAAAATCCATATGCCATACAACAGTCGCTATTCAACATCGCTTTAGTGTGGCATTTTCAACACTTAGTTACTTGGAATAGAATTCCTACATTGTAGACAAATTCTAAAGGAACTTCGACTTTCCTAGACGGAAAGAATTAGAAAATATTCCACACTAGATGCGGCAATATGTGGTACTAACACGTCGTTGATGCCCCAGTCCGTTGTGAAAGGCAAGTACTGAGTGTTAAATAGGCATTACCTATAGGTAGTAAGGCTATATAGGTAGCCTTAACGCTTGGCCTCTAAGGTCATCCGATCTAAATCCTCCTGATTTTCATCTTTGGCTGTTACCTAAAATACCCCGTCAACATTGTTGAAATAAACAACATACGTGAACAATTACTCGAAAGAATAATGGCTGCTGCAAATCAAAGTATCAACAATAAATAATGTGATGGTATGTGTTAAATGATTCTTTGAAGTATGCAAATGTCATGCTTGCTTCGATCTCAAGAAGCACTTTTTGCAGATTTCTATCAGTCTAAAAGCCGTGTGACCTTTGCTATTATAAGAAAAATAGAAATTGCAAACAAATTTATTTTATTTTCCATTGGTAAATAGAATGTTCTAGCTCTGTAACTGATTAAAATAGGATCGATGTTCATTAAACATTTTTTACTTAAAATAACTTCCGCAACAAGATCAATGTTGTTGACATTCGTTATAAATCACCTGGTAAGTCTGTATCAAAATTATTATTATTATGATTCTTAATAATGGGTTCGTCCGAAAGCGTGGTCCTAAATCAATATGGCTCTTATTCCCCCATAAAAAAAATACTCGTAAGAAGCAATCTACCGACCTTGATTATAATATCATATCTTAATCTCCAACTCCCCCATGCTTTCCCTTAGAATATGTTGCCTTCCAAATATACGATGAAACGGGTATATTGGCCCTACATAGTGGTACACCGTTTCCCTGAGTCCCTCGTCACAACTCTTGATACCAAGAGCTAGACGCCCTGCCTACTTTATGTAAATGATTGGCTATCCAAAAGGGTCCTTCAACACAGCTAGCAGGACTCTCAATTGTATCCTACTTCAAGTTCCCATGTCTTATATCTTTTATCCTGGAGACACCCGTCCGTATCCTTCTAGTTCCCTATTCCTCCATTCTTTGAGTTCCCTGTTGGAAAATTGCTTGGAGACGGCTTCTGTTAACTTGGGACCATAAAACGTAATGAAGATTCCACTTTTGCCAACTCGTCCTCCCTCTAATTGTCCTCTATAATCACTCGAGTGTGAGAACTAACTCTGCTCTGTGCAAGTCTGTGTTGTCACACTGTCTGAATAAGCATCCTGAAGATGGGCGAACGCCCGAAACCGGTCGATGACCCCATTCAAATGGCACCTTTTAAAATAAACATTTTATCAACATAATATACCTCGAAGGATACCTTTATACGACCGGAGCCCTACTGCGGTTGCCCAGGAGCCTCATTCACCCTTCTATCAAGGAATGAATAGAAGACCAGCATCTGTGATGGTGGGGAAGAACGCCAGGGCAGAGGCCGACTAAATTCTTTGTTAAGACATTTACCTATATTCACCAGGGATCTACTGAGCTATAGCCGAAGAGATTTAAGATAGTGGGTCTACCAACAGGCCATTGCAGGCGGCTGAATAGGCACATACGCCATTTACTACTAGCAGAAAACACGTTAGGCCGTTTTATCAGCGCCGACGAGGACCCCGGTACACGTCCTTTGTGTGTGTGCCGGTCTGGCGAGGACAAGGTTTCTTCCAACTGGGGGCTAGCAATCCCGAAGCCACGAGCTTCATGCGGAGCCACTTTCAGCTTTGCTAGGCCTGATTAAAAGGCAAAGCTGAGCAATGTCATATCCAGGGGATACACAATAGACCTCTCAATGAAGGTCGCACTGGAATGAGGTGTGGCTCTCCTCCATCCAATCTAACATAATATACACTTTGCCCTTTGAGAAACAATTTACCTCTTGGATTTGTTAGTAATTCACAGAGAATAATTTCTTTCAAATTATTGATTCTGTTTATAGATTAGGACTTTGTATTGTTTGTCAACAAATCATTATTTACTTACTTTTTATTCTATTTTATTTAATTGGGATTAGTTCACTCCTCGAGTTTCACGAGTACATCTTATTGCAACGTTGTTTTTTCCTCTTTTGAATTAATACAAAGTGGGCAAAGTTAAAGAACTGAGTGTTGCTACCAGAATTTCCATTTTAACACTTTACATAAAATAATGGTTGAACTTAAAATTTCAAAAAATGGTGTTCACCGAGCTATCAAACGGTTTAAAAAATATGGTGATCATGAAGATTTACATCGCTCCGGGAGACCAAAATCAACAACTACAGGTGAGGGTAAGTTCATTATTTTATGAAGCAAAAGAAACAGACGACTCACAGCTCTAAAAATCAGAGGGGAAGTTATTAAAATAAGTTCCAGGCCAATTTCTGTCTCAACTGTTCAAAGGCGACTTCGTCAAGAGAACTTAATACGAAGAGTTCCAACGCTGAAACCATTACTAAAGGGTGCAGACAAGAAGGAACCATCAGAGTGGGCTTGAAATACAAACACTTCACAGTGAAAGGTTGGAGGAACCTTTCAGCTGAGAAAAACTACATCCACAATGCATAATACCCACTGTTATGCACAGAGAGCGCTCGTTCATGGTTTGGAGATGTTTTTCAGGCTATGGAATAGTGATCTCTCCGTATTGACGGGATAATGAAAAAAGAAAATTATAAAAGCTTTTCAGAAAATCACGCCTTACCCTGAGGACTGCGATTGATTGGGGAAAAAATCATTATGCAACAGGACAGTGACCCTAAACATACTTCCACATTATGTAGACAATACCTTGAGGAAAAAGGAGATGAAAAATATGTGTCAATATGGTATGGCCCTCGCGAACCCCGGTCTTGAACTCAATTGAATTTTTGTGGGATGAACTAGATGGAAAAGTTCGTATCAAGTGCCCTAATTCTCTAAATGTTCTGTGGCAGATACTGTACACTACAGTGTGCTGAGTAATATTGAATTCGAAACAATCAATAAATTGATTGAGAGAATGCCTAGAATTATAAGAGAAGTAATTAAGCGGAGAAGTGGTCACTTTGATGAAAAAGCCGTTTAGTCGAAACTTATTTTTGGGAAAGTTTTACACTTTGTAATGAATTTGTTATCGCTAATATTATAGTATATAGATTAAATATAACATTTTTGAATTGCTGACATTTTATTTCATTCATAACAAATCATTAAATTAACAAAAATAAATATAATACATTTTTTATTCAAGGTGGTCCCAAACTTTTTACCAGCAGTGTATATATTTTTTTTAAGCAAGTCTATGCATGTTCAAACACAAGCTGAAGCAGCACTCTGCGTGCGTGCTAATGCTATTCTGTTCACAGAAGTATATGCTTGTTCAAACAAGTTCCAAGCATCGTTCTTTACAAATTCTGCGATAATTTTTCAATAATAAAGTAAATATTTTTAACTTTAAGAAATAAATAATATAAATACGCTACGAACTATAAAGCGAACGAACGAAAAAATCGATTAGTGAAATTTGAGTATTTAACACAAAAATATTTTTCCCACACTTGTAGCCAAAATGGCGCCCCGGACAAATGTTTGCCCGGCCCTAGAGCGGGCTCTGCTCTTACAGCGGTAAGAAAGAAAAAAAATTAAAATCTCAATTCTGAAACGGTTAATATATGAAAGGGTTATAATGTATATTATAATATAAGGGGTATAATATATGCAACTAATTGAACCTAGTTAAGGGCCTAACTAGGTTAAGAGAGGTGTTAGGCCCTAATTTAAAAACCACTGTATCAACTAAATTTGCTCTGTGCAAATCTATGTTATCACACACTGTTTGACAAAAAGTATCCTAACGTTGGGCGAACGCCCGAAACCGGTCGGTGACCACAAAAAGAAGCAGGCTGGCTATCATGGAAAATATCTCGTGATTATAAAAATTTACTGGAAGATGAATCTAAATTTCTGACAATTTAGATAAAAATTTATTACATTCAAAAATTGCTATAGCTTTTATTTCTCTTATACAGCGGTAAAAGAAAGGAAAAAAAAATTACGAGTAAATAAACAAAATAAAATAAAAAGTTCAATTCTGAAATGGTTGATATACGAAAAGGTTATAATATGGATAATACGAAAGGGAGGTTATAAAGGATATACGAAAAGGTTGTAGGAACTTTTCTCCAAGAAAAGTTCCTACAAGAATTTGGAGAAAGGAACTTTGCAGTTCACCTTATGGTTCGGCTCTCGGGGGGCAAAGTTCCTACAAGAATTTGGAGAAAGGAACTTTGCAGTTCACCTTATGGTTCGGCTCTCGGGGGGCAATCCCAATGGCTACTGCTGAATTTTTTGATAATGTCGGCATTGACAAAGGGAATTTGACCCGGCTGGCGGAGCAAATTATCTTGGATTCCTTGGGAAATCCTCCATAATCACATCTACGGTCATTGATAAATAGTATTATTTAAGGCCCTGCGTATTGAGTTTATTTATGTATGTTTCATTCTTATTTCGCTTATTCTTTGCGCTATTTACTTTAGTTTTGTAACGTTTGTGTCTTTTGGTCTTGAGATTGTCTCATGAAGATAGATTAGTAATCTGTGTTTTTTATAGCAACTCAATGAAATTGAGCAGCCACATCGACTTGGTTTGTCGCTGTAATCTCTGGAAGGTTATTTTGTTGTGAATCTAGGGGTATTGTTCCTAATTCTTTTTTTTTTTTTCAACACTAGCTAAAAATTACTCTAGCTAAATTGATAAAACACTAGCTAAAAATTACTAGTGTTTTATCAATAAAATTAAAAACATCAAAAAGGTATACAGAGAAAAAGGAAAACAAAGAGAAAAAAAAAAAACAGATAAATGTAATATAGTTGTTTTTATTTTATACAACTATTTAAAAAAAAAAAAAATAGTTGCTTCAAAAAATAAATCTAGAAAAATTCCAGATTTAAAAAAGAAAATTTACACAAAAACTATTAATTTTTATATCTAAGTTTGATTAATTTAAAATAAGAACCGATTGATTAATTTAAGGCACATGTTTAACATAATGCCTAAAACACTAGGCACAGGATTTTTATTACGTTTTTTGTTTTGTTTTGTTTTTTAATTTTTTTACTTTGAATTAGTCAATATATATAAATCGTATGCCCAAAAAGAACGAAAAAAAAAATTATTTATCTCTAAGAGAATTTGTTTTTTTATTTTATTTTCTTTTTATTTTAAACTAAGTGAAAATTAAACATAAATAATAATTATAAAATATTTTTTACTTTTAACTAATTTAAACTAAACTTAAAGAAAATTCTTTTTTTTTGTTTAATTACAAATAGGTATACAAAAAAATGTATTTTTATTTATTTATTTTTTTTTTTTAATATTTCGGTGCAAATTAACAAAACAGGAAACAAATCTATGTACATATTTCTAAATACAAAATAAAAAGGAAGCACATGTTAAATAAATCGCTTCTAAATACTTTTAAATTAGGAAAGCAATACTTCTTTAATATTGGAATTTTTTTTTTTTTTAATAATTTTTTTTTATTTTTAAATAAAGAAAACCGAAACAAAAACAATGTTAAACAATCATGTTCATTATAACATTATTATGTGTGTACATGTATTTTACGCACACACACAAATATATTAATGATAAATCCTAAAATAAGTACAATATTTATTTTTTTAGACGGAAGAAGAGTTACGAAATATTGATCATATTTATATACTACAAAGAGTACTAATCCAAAAATATATATATATAATTAGAAGTCACTGGAAAAAAATATTTTTAGCAAATCTTACTGTTAATTAGGCGCATATCTGATCGATGTTATGGCAATTTACAATAATAAATAAATGCTGGACTTCTTTCTTTTTTTTTTTTTGAAAAAAAAAGTAATAATAATGAATCTGGCTCCATGTACATTTCTCTTCTATTTTCCTCTTATCAATTTTCTTTTCTTCGCTTATTCTTCAATTGATACTCCAATCGGTATCGAAGTTGTAAATGTTGGTGTTTCCAGTTCTTCATGTTTTTTTAGTTTGAGGCCCTGGAATGAAAAGAATAATTACATAATTATTTCTAAAAAGAGAAGAGGATCAATTTACGATTAATTTAAGAAAACACGAAAAAAGGTATAGTAGAAACGCACACATAAACCACCCAAAGCCGAATCTAGCTTCCATAAGAGCCTTTGCTGCCGGTATAGTATGCGCTCTACCAACCCTGTTGATATCTACTGTATAAAATAATGTGCTCTACTGTAGTATAACTTTACTAGAGTAAGGTATTCAGTAATCTCTTATATAGGAGCCGCTCGTATCACCCGTTGATGATAAAAAAAAAAAAACCCATAGCCGGTCAAACTCGAAAATAAGTGGATCACTGTTCTATATTCGCGCGCTTACCGTCGTGAGGGACGACCAAAGTAAAGTTCAACAGTGATAATAAATGTTTTGAAAATTGAGAGTTTTAATTTTAAACCAGAATCATGAAGGTAGAGCGCACACTACACCTGCACCGAACCTTTCCTTATTCCTCTTTATTTAAGAATCTAAGTATCTATAATGGGTTTCCCTTGAATGTAACGGCAACAATCTGGTCTATCCATCGAGATTTTAGTCAATTACCTTCATTTTTTCTAGAGGTTTATACCTCTAAGAGCAAAAAATTATAGAACATCTGGTATTTTATCCGTCGCAGCATGCATATTTCTTTCATTCGTGACTGGTTTCGCATTTTGATCATCGTCAGAGTAAATTTATCAAGTTCGTAATAACACTTCAATGCAATGTTTCTGTTATACTCGACACTAGTTGGCTTCAATGAAAGATGCAGCGGAACTTGAGTCATAAAGTACAAAGAACGTATGGTTCCCCAACTGGATCGGTAGGTATCATAGAATACGTGATCAAATTTAGATACCTCCTGAATACAAGAATTAAGAGAGGGACAGTAAGATAAAGAACTGCGTAACTGGCTTCCAGAAGTGTCGAGTGAAACAGAAACTTGCGTTGAAGTGAACTTTCTACATGAACTTGTTTACTCTGACGGTGGATGAAAATCCGAAATCAAAGAAAGGAATAAAAGAAATTACAACGGATAAAATACCAGATGTTATCAAGCACTAGTAGATCCATCCACATATTCAATATATATAGAAGGTCACAACAGGTTTATCTTGCTAACCTATTTAGGGAATTCCCTAAGTATCTCATTCTAACAGGTGGCTTCATATATTCTTAGCAGGATCGTGCTTTCGCCTAACTGACACCCATTTTTTGTACATCGTCCTTACTTAATGTCCAGCAAACGAACGCGTAAATAAGGAGTTGTAATAACTTTAACTGCGTCATATTACATTCCCTATAAATATGCCGTGCTTCAGCAGTCCATGATAACTTCTTATTGGCTACCGGTATACTTGTTTCTGCAGAAACACCATGTATCACATGTATATTGGGGCCTAAGTATAAGAAAGCCTAAACTTTTCTCGTATTTACTTTCTAACTTCAAAGTGATCTGAGCTGTTTAAGATCATTTCCAAAAACTTAGATCTTTGCTTGATTATGCATTAGGCCCATTTTTTTCGCATTCTAATAATATTTCTTGAACAAAATTTAGCTGTTCTTGTTTTTTGTTTAAGGGAGTATGTATCTGATGTAACCTTTCTTCGTATCTGTGTCCAAAAGAAATTTTGATCTATGCGTGAGAGATCAGATGAAGTTTATTTGTGTTTAATATAGCAGATTTGAAATCTTTAAGAAATTAGCATGGCTCCTAATTTTATAACATGAAATTGCTCTAATGTTGCGAATGCAAAGAGCCATTTTGTGCTCAGTAACAAGGGCCTATGCGACATCATCCACGGCCTCCTTACCGGTGGTCGCCACTTGATCTATCTCCTTGTAGAGAAGAGCCCTTACCCATAAGTATAAAAAAGGGGTAATGATTGCCCTTGATGGTGAGAAACTGCCCTGACAGACGCCTCCTGCTCTTCAAAGAAAAAAATCCGAGAGCACGAGATTGGGAAGTGGTTAAGACGCTAGGATGAAGCAGAGACAGGGAGAATCGCATATGAGTTCTTCCCTAATTTGCATCACAGACTGTCGATTCGATGGCTGGAGCTATCCCAAACTGTAACGCAATATTTTACGGGCCATGGGGAGTTCAATTCTAAGCTCCATGAGCTGGGATTGAAAGATTCCCCGAATTGCGATGCGGTGAAAGAGGTATAGTGCATCACTTTCTCTTCCGGTGTCCTCTCATCGACGAGGCAAGAATCCACATGGAATTCAAGCTGATAAGGAGGGGAGAGAACTGGCCGGGAGATTGTAAACAGTTAATGAGAAGTGCTAACAATTTTAAAGACTTTGCTGAGTTTGCCCGAGAAGTAGTGGTAATGCGCCGGACTAGACGGATATGTAGAGGTCCGCCTCCAAGTGGCAGGGATGGAAACTTGCCTACTATGTAGGCAAGGCTAAGTGACCATTGGCACCGGTTTTGGCGCTATGCGCTAGGTAAGGTGGCTGAGAGTGTGCTCTAATTTTGATTTTTTTTGTAGCTTCCCACTTTTTATCACGATGCTGGGTCAACACCG